>CAUYRH010098457.1:0-13583 GCA_963574655.1 Perodicticus potto
CCTCTAGTCCCAGCTACTTGGGAGGCGGAGGCAGGAGACTCGCTTGAGCCCAGGAATTGGAGGTTGCTGTGAGCTGTGATGCCACTGCACTCCATCCAGGGTGATAGCTTGAGGCTCTGTCTCAAAAAAAAAAAAAAAAAAAGAAAAAAAGATGAGTGATTTAAAACAATTAATGTGGAGCATTGTTTTAAAAGATTCCTTTTATAGTACAAACTGAAAATAGAGTCTACAGATACAGACTATAAAAAGTATTGCTTATTTTTACCAATATTACACATCTTTTCCAAAGCCCAGTCACTTTTTTGATTACTTTATCAATTATCTTGCTTTTAAATTTCTACAAACAACACGAAAAGTATTTGCAAGTCTTAAAAAAAAGAAGTTAAAAGTATTAAAGCCTTTTTCCTAAAAAGCAAACTATAGTAAAATATGACTTTTTAAAAACTATAAGGGCATTTAGTGATAAATGTATACATTATACAGGCTTCTGATTAATATAAAAAAAATATTAACAGACTAAAGCTGTTCTAATAATGCAGTGATTTAAAGCAACAAAAATGCTTCTGTAAATATTAAGTCAATAACTTTCTTCTGAAATACAAAATGTGCTTGGCATGGAAAATTAATATGATTTCTTGCATGTAAATGACTGTGTTTTAAACAAAAGATATCTTCAAGGACCATTTTAATCTTTGCTATATTTTACATATAGTACTTTCAAATTCATATTTCAGTGTTGACATATTTCAAATAAAGAAAATGGACTGTTGTAATCCTCTGTATGTGTTTTCATTCAATTAGCTCTATCTTTCTTTTTCTAAGCAAACAAGATGGCAATTTACTCAAAGTCAACCCATAATAACATATATCAGCCAGAGTCGAACAAACACGGCGCTGCTTATGCTACACCTTTTAAAATCAAACAATTTTAAATAAAAGCAAACATGAACATAAATAGTGTTTCCCTTTGGAATTTGACTGTTGACAGAAAAATGATAAAAACACAAAAATGGTTTGAATTTGTAAGGAAGTTAAATAATTCAGGAAATGTTTTATTAACTGATAGCGGAGAGAACAGGATTTTGGTCTTTGCATTATGCAGTAACGAAAGAATAAAATATATGGTATGTGGCTTATTTTTCAAAAAAGTTCTTCCTAACCGTATTAAAATTTCACAAGGTAGTTGAAAACCACATGCTTATCAAGCACTTACAAAAGTAAGACTCTGCTTAAATATCTTTCTTTTTTCTTTCAAATGTTAGTTGCAACATTTTCAAAGGTGAAAGAAAAAGTCGTGTCAGTACACAGTTTTTAAAAAGGGCTTGTGGTTTATATTTTCAACATAGTATAACAGACATTCAGAGAGCACATGAAACCACAGATAGATACTTTTATTCCTTTTAATACTTTTTGCATGTGATCTTGGACTGCATAGAAATTATGTTAGAATTCTAATAAGAATAAAACGTGATCACCTCTGAAATGTAGTCAAAATATTTGTTTTTCCTTCATTTAGACAAAAAATGAAAACACAAAATGAAAAGTGGTCTTAGGCAACATGGAAATTGTAGTAAGTGCTCATAATTGTGTGTTTAAACTAAAGCTATTTTTTTAAAGAGCGAAATTCCTTATAAAGTTTTCTACCTCTTAGTTGGCACCATGTAGCAAAAGAAGTGTGGACTTAGCAAATATAATAGCAATTAAAAATTATTTTAATTTCCCACCTATCCTCATGGAGTCCAAGTTGGCAATCAGCATTACTGAGGAGTGGTATTATGCATTAGGAGGCTTGGATTCCAAAGCTGCTATTTACTAGCTATGTGACAATTTACGTGTATTACTACATTTTTATCCTCAATAGTGTACACAGAAAAAAAATGGATATAATGAAATGTTTATGGTGAGAACTAAATAATGACACATTTGTAAAAACATAAGAGAGGCGTTTGTGGGTCAGATTTTCTTACTTATTTTGATTTTCTCTCCATCCTGCATTGATCCACACACACTTTCAAAAAAGGGAAGAAAAAGACAAAAGGTAAAAGCTAATGACACAGTAATTTTAGAAAATCTTATGTCTTTTATTCTGTGAGCTAGATAATTTAATTAGATATTTAATCTAAATTATTCGTATGCTTCTAAAATTTTTGGATTAAAAAACATAAATTTTTAAAAGAATGCTCTCTTGTAAAGCTAGTAGCATTGCCACCTGGCACAAACTGTTTGGTATGTGGAACTTGGTACACTCTTTTATACAACAGCTGTGCAATATAAAATCAAGAAACATTTATAACCTTTGGAAATTCTGCTTCTGCTACTTCCTTTTCAAAATATTAATGTAACAGAGAAAATGCAACATACTGTATGCATACTATCATCTCTATGGCATTATTTAATATGAGAAGTCATTGGAAATCATTTTAATGTAAGTTAAGTGGATAAAGTTAAAGCCTTCAGTGTAACGTTTGGAACGATAAGTAGTAATTAACAAATATTAGTAGAAGACACAAAATAGAAGCTTCAGTGTGCAATAATAAGAAGTTCCCTTGCTTGTTCTCTGGATGGGGCATTAGCCTTTCATCACCACCATGATGAATATCGCCACATAAAGAAAGTCTTCTGACAACAGGTTAAATAAATATAGGAGGTCGAAAAGCACATTGATATGACTACCTGCCAGGACAAGTAAACGTGGGGAAATGGTATTAAACTATTAGGTGGTTTTAACTTTACCCACTTAAACTAACATAAAAAGTAATGAGTCCTCATTTATAAGTGAAATATGTTTGTAATTTCCCTTTATAACAATATATTTTCTTCAATTTTAATATCAGGAGTATCCAGATTAAGTAGAATGACTTTAAAATATTTCTTCTTTTTCTATTGTCTATAAGATTTGGCATGATCTTTTTTTTGAAATTATCTTTTACTTTTATTTATAAATATTAGTTGTCTGTATTTTGATACTAGAAAAAAAAATAAGAAGTTAACTGATGACTACATGCTGAGCCTCAGAGTCAAAGCATTCTATAGTAGACATACTCTTATTTGACAATGTGAATGTTACTTTCTTTGCATTATTATTATTAATATTGCTTAATATTTTGATGCAGTAATCATCTTATTTCTTTTCTGAATGTATTTATCTTCTTTTTCTTTTTTGAGACAGAGCCTCAAGCTGTCACCCTGGGTAGAATGCCGTGGCATCACAGCTCACAGCAACCTCCAACTCCTGGGCTCAAGCGAGTCTCCTGCCTCTGCCTCCCAAGTAGCTGGGACTACAGGTGCCTGCCACAACACCTGGCCATTTTTTGGTTGCCGTCATTGTGGTTTGGCGGGACCGGGCTTCGAACCCGCCAGCTCGGGTGTACGTGGCTGGCACCTTAGCCCATTGAGCCACAGGTGCCAAGCCTGAATGTATTTATCTTCGTTCATTCTTTTCAAGTCTTTTGTTTCTAGTCCTTATCTTAAACACTGTTATTGTTATTAAATTTTAAGCCTTTTTAATTCTGTGAAGGCAAAACGGGGAAACTTAATAAACACGTGTATATGTAAAAAAAAAAAAAAAGACGGAAAAAACTATTAGGGTGGTTAGATTTGCAGAGAGTTTTTTCTTCTTTTTCATTTTTAAGTGTTTGCAATAATTCATATTTAAAAAAGAGAAAGTATTCCTGAAAGTTCCAAAATCAATGTATATAATTTCCTTACAATTAATTGTATTTATTTTGTAGAAGAAAGGAAATGTGATAAATCTACAATTGCTATTGCAATTTTCCATGTAGCTATCTCACGTGCCCATCATGTAACTGTGGTATCATATCATAATTTGTTATCTGTAAGCATTAGTTTACATGCACTGATATAGGAAAAATAATATTTGCATAAAGAAAAGAAATTTAAGGATGCTCATTATTCAGAGTGAAAGAATCTATAGATGTACGAGACTACAAGATTCTATGCCACTCTGCTTCCTTGAGATCGTGTCTAACTATGTGTGAATGTGTATGACATGAAAATGGGGTAGGATAATCATTTAACTGAAAAGCACCAGTAGTGTGAGCTTGGCCCCTACACATTTTTCTATCTGACTGCGTTCCCAAAACATTTTAAAAAATACATCATGTGCTTATTAACACAGAGCAATCTAAACACATTATTCTGTCATTAGGACACATAATATTCATACTACTGAGGGTATTTCAAGGTACTTTCAAAAACAACCTGGAGAATTTTCTGGAAAATTCTCATTTCAATAATAATCCTTTCCAGGAGATGGTTTTGTTTTTCTGGTGAACCTTTTGAAATTCTATTCTGTGATAATTTTGTAAAACATTTGAAATTTCCACATAAAAATAAAAATATTAAAATGATTCAAATTATGTAACTAGCCTATGCATTGTGGGAAATATTTCCACCATAGGATGAAAATTTTATTCTTAAATTCAAAACAAAATAAAAATTATTCACATTTATTTATATAATTATGATTTAATATAAACAAATGCTTCATTGCTGAAAAACATTGCCTATTTCCTTTATTCCTAACCTAAATTATCTTCCCCATGGCTGTCTCAGCATGCTCAAAGCTAAGGAAAAAGTTAATAATACCTAAGATGAATTTCATTGTAGAGTGTATTATTTGTACTGTTAACATATTTTAAGAATGTTGGGTAAACTTTCTCCTTGCATATTGTTGGTTTCCTAACTTGTTGATATTTATCCAGAGTCTATTTCTACACAATATAATATAAAATTCTAGGAGAAAAGTTGAAGTAATAAGAAAATCACTGTTTGATTAATTTTAAATAATAAAGTTTTGATAAAAGGGCCTATCCTAGAGATTTACATGTAAATACTAGAAATATATAGAACAATGATAAAAAATAAAGAATAACTATGGAATAAAGCCCCAGGAGAAGACAGTGATAACAATTATTAAGACTGGACAATTTTTCAGGTACTCATTTATGAGTGATAAACATTTTTTTAAAAATAATGTTCCTTTTAAAATTCATAACAAAATACTACAAGAAAGATATTTATTTTTCCTTTGATCCTTTAGATGAGGAAGGTGAGACACCCACCGAGGGTTTATTACCTTCCTTTATGTTTCTCGGGAATGGGAAACCTTGATTGAGTGACAACTGTTGTAAAATACAAATAACCCTTTTAGCAGAAAACATAGGCTATCAGACGGTGCTTGAGGTTCAAAGGAGTAGGGTGCCGGCCCCATATGCTGGAGGTGGTGGGTTCAAACCCAGCCCTGGCCAAAAACCTCATAAAACAAACAAACAAACACACACACACAAACATAGGCTATCATGGAATAGAGTTCTAGGACTCATAAGAGGTGCACATGTTTATCAGTTTAACTAGTGGGTTCCACTCAAAGGGAAAATGAAGAAAAATGGAATACAATTGTTTTCCAAAAATTAAATAATTTATGGATTGTTATGAAATACCTAATATTTTGAAATTTTTCAGAGTAGTTTTAACCGCAGTCCTTGCAACTGACATAATTATTGTTATGTAAGCACACACACACAAAAAAAAGTAAAGTAAAATAAGAGTTTTTGAAAAGAAATTAAAAGAACTACATTCCATTTTGGTGGTCCCAGATTTTTAACCTGAAGTTCAGAAAATAAAGAACATGTGTGATTCTTAGAATAATTTTCACTGGCAACCATATATCTTCCAAGGCAATACTAACCATGACACTAAGTACTGTAGTATTTGGAAAGATATACAGTAAAAGTGATTGCTTAATGACACCTTTAAAATGAAAAATTTCTTGCCTAATTAAAAGCATGATAACTAATGGTATTCACATTGAACTCTTATGGAGTTCGTATCCACTTTGCGTTACAAATCAAAATCTAGAAATGTGATATGCTTGTGTATATGTCTTTAAGACTAGCACAAGATAGTGATATATGATTTTTTCAACTATGTCTTACCTAAAAGTTAGGGAATTAATTTGGGATTTTGTGACACATAGAATTTTATGAGTGACACCTGAAGCCACCTTCAAATATGGCCCATGGCCCAGGCCCAAGAACTGAATGATGCTATTGCTGTTTTGATGATTAGATGTTAATTATTGGTTTAGTGAGGCAGTGAACATTGTTGAGAGGGAATTATGACATATAATGCTAAAGTAAAAATAAAAAACAAATCAAAAACCTTGACCTCACATATGAATACACCCCAACTACAATCCTATGTGCTGTGCTGAGATAAGGCAAATAAGAATGTCATATTCTATTCAACACAGCCTTCTAAATACATTTTATCCTCTCTGATTTACATTCTTCAAGATGTCCCTCTGTTTTCCTTTAACTTAATTTTATTTATAGAAAGTTATCTAAGAGTATCTGTTCAAGTTACTAGATGCAAAATGTAGGTGATGTCAGTCATGACCAGAGTAAGGCATATAAACAATACAGGTGTCAAAATTTGAAAATTTTGCCAGGACACAAAGTGAGTCCAGGAAATTATCAGCAATGTAAAGGGAAAAACAGATCTACAGAGATTAAAAAAGAGTTCTAAGGCCTGCAAGCCTAGGCACTCGTTAGATATTTGGTATTCTAAGTTCTAAGGTGGAGAGGTTTCTAGTACTTTGACTTGCTCTATATAACCTGCTAGTGTGAACAATGCTAGGCATAAAGATGGTAACCAGAAGCAGAAGAAAACTATAAATAAGTCTCTTAGAAACAGGGAAAAGGGGAGGATTACAACCTAGGGTGGGTGGGGGAGAGAAGTCTGGTGAAAGGCTCTCTATCTGTGGTAATCTAATACTCATTTTCAATTGAAAGGCTTATTTCATCATAGGATTCCACAGCAAAAAAAAAAAAAAAAAAAAAGAAAGAAAGAAAGAAACTAAGTGGAGATGGACGTAAATATTATTATTATGAAGTTCTAAATCAGCTCTTACATAATATCTACTAGTGAATTACATTCCAAGGTACTTATTAAGACAAAGATGTGTTCGATTTTGAAAAACTGATTCTAACTGATTTGTTCAATTTGATATACTTTCAAAAATTGAGTGCCTGAGACACTATGGAAAGAGAACTACTGCTTTTCTAATGTTAGAAAAACCGTATTTAGAGTGGCATGGGGAGGGGGAAGAAAGACATGTGGCAAATACTTTGTCATCTGTCCCAAAGTGTGGACAGATGAAACCTTAATGGTCACAAATGACCCATAATACCTTAAGTAAGTTTTAAAATTATTTATTTTCTCATCATTAATACATAAGGGATCTCCATTATGTTTATTCTACAATCTTATATAGATGTGGAGTTTTGTTCTTAAAAACCAGAAACACAAAATCTTGAAAGTAGGTTTAAATTGTTTTTTAAACATATAAAATTAATTATAGCAGGAAAGGAAGGTATTTTGCAGGATCAATGGAAAAGTTTTCTGTGACTTTTTTACTCTCATCAATGACTTATTGTTGCTTGTAGAACTAAGTAAAATATTGCCATTGTTTTTTTGATTTGTTGTTTTCCTTTTTCTTTCTGAGACCGAGTCTCATTTTGTCACCATGGTTGGGGTGCTACGGCATCAGCCTAACTCAAAGCAACTTCCAAATCCTGGGCTCAAGTGATCTTCCTGCCTCAGCCTCAGTGGAGCTGGGACTACAGGAGCACAAAGCCAGGCTAATTTTTTCTATTTTTAGTAGAGATGGAGTCTTGCTCTTGCCTGGTCTCTTAAAACTGCTGATCCCAAAAGAGATGCACTCGCCTTGGCCTCCCAGAGTGCTAGGATTACACTGAGCCACTTCACCTGGCTCACACTTAATTTCAAAATGACACAAAGAAGAGTCAAACTTTCTTTTGCTTGTGACATTATCATACATTTGTGAAAGGAATACAATAGAACGTCACTTTTTAACAACACCCCTGGCATCACAGTTTTGATAACAGTGGACCTATGATCATTTAGACTGGGATCAAGACGGCCAGCCAGACACAGCTCGTATGTGACTCCTCCGCGGAGAGGAACCCGAAGGGTAAACAGATTATCACATTTCAAATAGATTGTCTAGGAAGGAATGTTCAAATTCACCAGGGAAGTGACAGAAAGCACAAAAAGTGGGTAAGGAGAGGATTCAGGGTACATTGGCTGGCCAGGGCCCGGTAAAGTTCCTGGAGGTGAAAAGAGTAAGGGGAAGGCTCCAGGGTTACCCCCCCAAGACAAGCTCTCGGTTCTCAGCTACAAGAGAGCCCCAACCCACGCCTTTGAGGGTGTCAGGCCTAACACAGGAAGCTGCTCAGAGAATACAGAGACATTGCTCCAGAACCCACACTCAACACCACAGGCATCCCAGCCTTGAACAGCTTGAGCCAGTGAAGGAAAATTAAGCTCCCAGCACACAAAGAAACACTGTGCTGTGCTAGCCTAGCATACTCAACATAATTATTAAAAGTTAGTTTAAGCAAAGCCGAAAGATAGTTACTGGGCACAAGAGATATGCCTCAGCACTTTCTTAAGGCAGAGGAAACTGATATAAACTAGCCCTGATTATTTTAGAACTGGATTCACTGACCCATAACACCTTTTAGGTAATTTTAAACTAAAAATCTCTGTCTAGTGGTGAATTCTAATATTATTAACATGAGATGGGCTGTACGGCAGCTCACGATGAGTATACCGCACATCCCTGATTTATTTCAATGGAATCAGATAATGATACCATGTAAAAGTTCTGTATCCCTCACTAGGGAGGGAATTAGGGCAGCACCACAAGAGAGCAAATGCAGCATTTACTCTCCAAGGAACGTCTTTTGTTGCGCAGAAATGTGCTCCCTCCTGTACTGACCAGGAGATTGTGCCCAGAAGATCCCTGTGCTAACCAGGAGAACGTTCCAGGAGGGCTCCTGTACTAACCAGGAACAAGTGCACAGGGATTGCTGTGGTGACCAGGAATAAGTGCCCTTACGTGTAACCTCTAAAAAAATCACCTAACTCATCAAGTTAGACTCATCTGAGTACAATCTCTCAGCTCCATCTCAGTTTGAGGTTGGATTTTCTGTACTCTCCTAGGATCTTAGGACACCATTCTGAAAGCCCAGATACCGGGAAACTACTTGTGCACCTACAGGTACTACCTGGCTCTGTGGATGGATAGGGTATACCAGGCAGCCCCACATGTCCCTAAGCAATTTCCAACCACAAGATTCGGGGTTGCTATTGAGACTAAGAGGTGAGTGGACAGCATTTTCCACAATTTCTTGCCCATACTACTTGCCTGGGTAGGGCCGCACTCTTTCCAGATGCAGGTCTAAGGCACCATTTTAGACTTTGACATTGATTCACCCCTCTCTCTTGGGCTGAGTTTGGCCTAAACTGACTGCAGCCCTACCCTGGCTGGAGAGGTGCAGGGACACCAGCCTTTCCAACATTCATGTGGGACAGTGTCCGCCCTCCTGCAGTTGGCTTCTGTGGGACTTCTATCAAGTCTTGATAGACTGCATTTCTCAAACTTTTCTACCAGAGCAACCAATCTGAAAAGGGTAATATCCTCTTAGTTGCAAGTTCAAGACACTCATCTTGGGAGTTTAAAGTCAGGCAGTGCTATGCCCTTGTGCTGCATCTGGATGGACATAGCTACAGCTCTGTTAGGCTGAGGGAGCCCCAGCTCTCTTAACGTGCACCTAGGGCAACATCCCTCACCCTATTGGCTGCTGTGAAACCAAGGCCCTAGAAGACAGCACTGCCCCTAGCATCTTGCAAATGTCATTGGCCTGGATGTTGCCTCACCCTCTCTGGTCATAGGCCCAAGTTGGCAGTTTGGGGATTTAAAGGTGGACATGCCTCACTCTTGGGCTGAGTTCAGCCTGTGTAGGTACAGCCCCATTTAGCTGAGGAGAGACAGGGAGCAGAAGCTCTCCTATGCACCTAGGACAAACCTAGGACAATTCCCAGATCCCTGCTCTGGGCTCATGTGAGACTGGGATAGGAGCAGACTACACTCCCAAAGTGTCTTGCTTATACTGCTTACCTGAAAGGGGCCTGCCTTCTTTAATTGCAAGAACTCAGCCATCACTGTTTTGGGAATTAAACTCTGAACCAAACCCTGCCCTTGGATAAAGTTCAAGGTGGTACTTTACAGCAACCACCTGCCAGGAAGAAACCAGGAGACAAGGTCATCTAAAGTGTTTAAGACAATACCCACTATCCTACCAGAGGCAGCTGAGGGACTGGGATTACTTTGCCTAAACCATTGCAGTGACCAGTAACACAAACATGGAACACTTATATCCTAGTGGCTGGTAACACCTTTGCTACTGCCACCTTCCACGTCACACCAGCTGCTGATAACATGCCCACTCACGGGCCCTCTGATCCATCTAGCAGCTTCTGAACAAGCCATCTGAAGGCACAAGAATTGGCCCTGGGGACCTGGTGGATTTATAGATGAACTCTGCAGACATTAGATGAAGAACTGGTACCTATCCTATTGAAACTATTACATAGCATTGAGAAGGAGAAAATTCTCCCTAACTCATTCTACAAAACCAATATCATCCTGATACCAAGGATGGAACAAAACTATAGTCTAGTTTCTCTTATGAACATAGACTCAAAAATCCTGTACAAAATAGTAGCAATCTGAATCCAACAGTGCATTAAAAGGGTAATTTACCATAACCATGTAGGTTTATCCCAGGGATCCACAGTTGGTTCAATGAATGCAAATAAATAAATGTAATTCATCACATAAACAGAACTAACAACAAAACCAATAGGATCTTTTCATTAGATGTTGAAAAGCATTCAATAAAAGCCAACATCCTTTCCTGACCAAAACCTACAAAAATCTTGGTAAAAGATCATACCTCGAATTAATGAAAACATTATATGACAAACATGCAGTCGATGACATCAGGAATAGGGGAAAGTTTAAATTATTCCCTAGAAGAACTGGAATAAGACGGGATACCTCCTGTCACCACTTCTATTCAACATAGTATTGGAAGTCCCTTCCCAAGGAATCAGGCAAGAGACAGAAATAAGAGGCACCCAAAATTGGAAAAGAGGAAATGAAACTATCTCTGAATGCTGATGATGTGAGCTTATACCTAAATAAAACTCTAAGGACTCCTCAAAAAGACTCCTGAATGTGGTAATTGAATTCACCAAAATCTCAGGTCATAAAATCAGCACATAAAAAAATCAACCTCATTTCTATTCACTAATATTAACCAAGGTGTGGACCAGATCAAGAACTCAATTCCATTTACAATAGCTACAAATAATAATAATAATAATTAAAAAGACACTAGAAATAAATCTAACCAAGGTGGTGAAAGATCATTACAAACCAAACTTCAAATCAACGATGAAAGAAATCATAGATGATACAAACAAATAAAAAATATTCTAGCCTGAAGAATTTAAAGAAATATTTGGCCATACTACCCAAAGAAATCTACAGACTCAATGCAATTCCTGTCAAAATACCAACATCATTTATCACACAATTAGAAAAACCAATTCTAAAACATATATGGAATTTTTTAGAAGCCCAAATACATATTCCAGTTCATTCCTGTGTTGGTGGGCACTAGGTTGATTCCATGTGGCAATTGTGAATTGAGCAAAGAAGAACATTTGAATGCAAATATCCTTATGGTGAAATGATTTTCTTTTTTCTTTTGGGTAGATACCTAGTAATGGGATTGTGGGATTAAAGGGAAGGTTTACTTTTAGTTCTTTGAGAAGTCTCCATACTTCTTTCCATAGAGGATTTATTAGTTTATAATCCCATCACCAGCGTAAAACTGTTCCCTTCTCTCCACATCCATGCTACCATCTACAGCTTTGGGACTTTGATGTGGACTATTCTCACGTGGGTTTGGTGATATCTCAGGTTACGTGTACCATGCAATACTATTCAGTCATAAAAATATGGAGACTCTCTTTTTTGTATTCACCTGGATAGAGCTGAAGAATGTTCTTCTTAGTAAAAATATGAAAAATGAAAATGTGAAATATGAAAATATGAAAAAGGCAGTATACAATGTACTCAATACTAATATGAAACTGATAGATAAACAACTACAGGCCCACATGGGAGAAAAACACAATTACAATGAAGTGAGGAGAGTGGAGGAGTGAGGAGGATAGGTAAACTCTAATGGGCACAATGGAAGGATATACAACACACCCCCTGGGGAAAGGACTCAACTACAGCTGAATATTATCTAACAAATGCAAACAATGTAGCCTAATCATTTGTAACCTCATGTTAACCTGAAGTAGAAAAGAATACATGAAAATAAAATAAGGCTCAGTCATAATGTATTATCATACAATAATTATATGATAACAATGAATTATCAAAATCAGAAGTTAGGCAACATGCTAAAGCACTCCAGGCCCAGCAGGCCAAATGCCCTATGTTCATCTCTCTGTAATAGGGTAGCCCTGAGCCCCAGAGGATGTGGTTACCATAGAGCAGGTGGAGGCTGGAAGTGAAAAAACAAAAACAAAAACAAAATATGTACCATCTTTTATTTCATTTTGTTGAGGGAGAAGGTGGAAGTGGTGAACTTAAACATCATTTATGGAACTTATTTTACATGCCAGGCAAAGTCTTTCACAGTTTCCTGGTATTATCTCATTTAATCTTTACAAGATGGGTATTTCCATCTCCATTTGACTGACAAAAATGTATAGAAGACAGTTGCTCGAAGACATTAAACAACTTTCCAGAGTAAAACTAAAGAGATGCTGTGAGGAGGGGAATGTCAGCATGAGTCCTCCTTGGTGGTAGGAGCACTAACTCTTTCTGTTTGGAGCCCCAGTCCAGCTAAATGCCACACTAGGTTCTCCACAGGTGTTCATAAAGGAAAAAAATCAATTTAATTATTGGATTGGAGCTATTGTCTACCCTTACTTAGGAGCCAGTCTTCAACACTGAAATTAAGATTTTCTGAGGCTTGCATTTTTATTTTAATTCGAAGTAGAGTCACTCTTCCTTTGAATACCTAACTCCCTCTCTGTTCCACCACTACATGAGACATTAAAAAAAGAGAGAGAGAGAGCCCAAATAACCACAGAATACTAAACAAAAAGAACAAATCTGGAGGCATTACATTGCCTGATTTCAAAGTGTACTGTAAGGTTATTGTAACCAAACCTGTACAGCCAGGTACTGACAGTACAGATACATCGATCATTAGAACAGAATGGAGTGTTTATTGCAGCCCAATTCGTAATCGCTAGGTCATGGAAGAAGCCCAAGAGCCCATCGACACACGAATGGCTTAATAAACTGTGGTACATGTATACCATGGAATATTACGCAGCTGTAAAGAAAGATGGGGACTTTTCCTCTTTCATATTTACATGGATGGAGCTGGATCAGGTTCTCCTTAGCAAAGTGTCTCTATAATGGAAGAAAAAGTATCCAATGTATACATCTCTATTATGAGGCAAATTTATATCTTTCAAGTGTAGGCTACAACCCACTTATTGCACAAGAAGATAGGGAAAGGGGAGAGGGAGGGAAGGGGAGGGAGAGGGAGGGTGGGGGGAGTGAGGATAGAGGGCGGGATCACACCGGTGGT
>CAUYRH010098458.1:0-10170 GCA_963574655.1 Perodicticus potto
GTTGCTGTGAGCTGTGATGCCACGGCCCTCTATCCAGGGTGACAGCTTGAGGCTCTGTCTCAAAATAAATAAATAAATAAATAAATAAATAAATAAATAAATAGATAGATAAATAAATAAAAAAAACAAAGCCTTAGTAACATTGAAGGAAAGTTCAGTAAGTGGGCAGTACAAATATTTCATACATATATGCCCAAGTCATGGAGATGACCCCAAATCTCAGCCCAGGAGACTCGTCAAAAGAGATGTTTGTTCTTTTCCAGGTTCGTTGTACACCCTCGGAGAAATCCTGAACTATATAAGGAAATCCTGCAACGGGCTGGATACTGGCACCCAGAGACCAAGCCCTAGTCCCTGAAACTCGTCAATAGTACGTTATTTGGAAAGATGTCTGTGTAGATGTGATTAATGAAAGATACTGAGATGAGATGACCCTGGATTAGCTGGGTGGGTTCTAATTGCCATCAGAAGTCTCCCTCTGATAGGCAAAGAGCAGTGACAGACATGGGGAGAAGGTTGTGTGACCACAGAAGCAGAGGTAGGGATGCAGCTACAATCCAGAGGACGGTGAGGGCAGCCTCTGGAAGACGAAAGCAGAGAGCTATCTCTCCCTTCTACCCACAAAGGGCGTGTGGATCTTGGATTGGCAGTCTCCAGAACTGGGAAAGAATAAATTTACGCTGTTGTGAACCACCAAATTTGTGGCAACTTATTATGGCAGGCCTAGGATACTAATGCCATATCCTAGCAGGATTTTTTTTAAAACTGTAAAAGGATTCCTAAATCCACCTAAAAAGAAAACCAGGCTAGGAAATTCTGCCAAAAAAAAAGTGAGACTGACCCTAAATTAGCAAAGCACACTACAAGGCAATGGTAACTAGCATTTGGTGTGAGTGTCTAAGGGAGACACAACTGACGAGTGGAACAGACTCCTGCATATCTATGAGGTTATCGTTTGACACAACTGTTTCAAACCTGCAAGGAAGGATGCCACCGAACAGAATAGGGCCAATACACTGTCCACTGTGGAAAATTACACAGTTTGATCTCTACCTCACAACAACCCCCAAAGTAAATTTCAGTTGATTTGGAGACCTTGATGTAAACAATCAAGACTTGAGCTGGAAGATCAAGGTGAGCTGAGGGTGCAAAGAGCCTTCAAGTGCAAAAAACACTCATGAAGACACTGATCTGTTCTACCTTATCAGAGCCTAATAATTTTATACAGCAACACAGCTAACACAGAAGTCAGAATAGTCTTTCTGTTCGGATCTGAATAGGCTAGGATATATGAACACACAAAACATAAAAAATTAATACAAACTGACCAAAACACACAAATGGATGTTCATTTTCATGCAGCTCTTAGAGATCAGCAAAGGTGAACAAAGGTGAAGACCTCTCAGAGGCGATTAAAGACATGGAACAGAAACTAGAAACACACACACAATCCCACGTAGCAATCACACTTCAAAAAAGTCCAGCAGCACAGGTGTAACAGGGGCAAGGCAGCTCAAAGCAGCGCTGCCAGTGGAGAACTGGGAAGGGCGTGAGAATAGGGATGCTGACACCCCAGGGACGTGCTGTAACCACGATGCAGCAGCTTCTGTGTCACGTGGACAGGGGACAGACTGTGGAATTCAGTGGAAACTCTCAGGCTGCAGCAACATGGTGTAGAGGACTTATACACAGCTGGGGTATCAGAGACCAGGTGGAGTAAGAAATATAAATGATCACGGGAGGCTGAGAGGGTAGCAGGGTAGTGCAGGATGTCAGAAGCCACACGAGATGAGGAGGGCAGGGGACAGCTGCTCCAAAGGGTCAGCAACAGAAGACTGGTGACAGACAGGGTGATTAATGAAGGAAATAAACACACCAGAGACACTGGGGTCTAGGACCATCGCTACTGGAAGAAAGCTGCCTGTCTGGAAAGGGCGAAACTGGAATGAACCTTGTGGTACCAAGTTTTTCAATGTAGAGATTTAAAATAAATGAGACAGTGTTAAAAATGCACGTGCAAGTGTATCTGGAAGTGCTATATGCAGATAGGCATGTGTGCACTCTCCACTCTGCAGGTCTGCTGAGAGGGCCAAGTACAGAACACTTCAACAACCACCCACCTGGTACCAGACTCTGCTTCTTTGAGTGCCAACTGCCAAAAAAAGGAAGCAAGCCTCCTCAGATAAAAGGCAGAATCCAGGTTTGGGGCAGAAATACAGGAGGACCAGGAAAATCTCGGGGTACTAGAAAGCAAGATCAGAGTGGGGCCACTGGGGCCGTCAGAAGGACATGAGAGCTGCCTGAGGGGCTCCCACAGCCCAAGCCTTGAACATGGATACCAACATAAAGTAATGACAATAAAGGGTGATTATTCTATTAAATTATGTGGGAATCCATGAGCCAATACTGATATAAATAAGTTGAAATTTGCTGAGTGTGGTGGCACCTGTGGTCCCAGCTACTGCAGTGAGCTGTGATCACACCACTGCACTCCCCCCAGAGTGACAGAGCGAGACTATCTTAAAACAAACAAATTTACAGTAAGGAGTGCAAGTCTGCCAGTTGAAAGTCTGATTTAGCCTCAAAAGGCATTCCCCACAATATAACTAATAATTACGAAGACTTCATAGTCCAGAAGCCTGGAAGGCACCACTTTAACCAAGTGATTAAATCGCCGGCAACAGGACAAACTGAAAGCCTGTGCCCTCCACAGGATAAAGACAAGAACCCAGCACCAGCTGTTCCAAAGCAAAACCTCAATCTCATCAAGAGGCAATGCCAGACAGACCCATACTAAGGGGTGCTGTACAAAACCTGTACCCACTAAAATCACTGCCAGGTCGATGTCAAAAAAGTCAAGGTAAGGCGAAGGGTGTCCTGGTGCAATGGGGGCAGACAGAGCTAACGGCACAGCCTGCTGGGACTGTGGACTGGACCCTTCAGTGAGAGGTGAGTGTGCTGCCTGACCAGAAGGCCGAACACGCCTTAGTGTCCTGACTTGGACGGTGCTGTGCTAAAAGGGTAGAGTGTTTTATCTGTGGCGAATACACCAAAATATCGAAGGTAATGAGGTCTCATGGTCTCCTCTCAGGTGGTACAGATAAATAGTGTTGTTCTTTCCTTGCAACTCGTCTGTAAGTTTCAGAAAGTTAAAAAAAATTTTTTTAATGGAAGATATTACTACTTTCGTGATTAGAAAAATCAAACACCTAGATTTGGAAATACACATATTAATATGAGAGAGGAATGGCAAATAGCATTGGCCATTCAAGTTCAAAGCCAAAACCAAATTTTTTTTTTTTTTTTAAGACAGAGTCTCACTATGTTGCCCTTGGTAGAGTATTGTAGCATCACAGCTCCCAGCAATCTCCAACTCTTGGGCTTAAGCGATTCTCTTGCCTCAGCCTCTCGAGTAGCTGGGACTACAGGCGCTGGCCACAACGCCCAACTATTTTTTTTTTTTTGGTTATAATGTTGTTGTTGTTTGGCAGGCCTGGGCTGGGTTCGAACCTGCCAGCTCCGGTGTATGTGGCTGGCGCCCTAGCTGCTGAGCCTAATTTTTCTTTTTTGAGATAAGAGTCTCACTATGTCACCCTCAGTAGAGTGCTGTGAAATCACAGCTAACAGCAACCTCAAACTCTTGGGTTCTAGTGAGTCTCTTGCCTCAGCCTCCCGAGTAGCTAGGACTACAGGCGCCCACCACAATGCCCGACTATTCTTTTTTTTTTTTTTTTTTTGCAGTTTTTGGCCAGGGCTGGGTCTGAACCCGCCATCTCCGGCATATGGGGACAGCGTCCTACTCCTTTGAGCCACAGGTGCCGCCCCTGGCTATTTTAGTCGTTGTTGCAGTCGTCATTGTTGGTTAGCTGGCCTGGGCTGGGCTCGAACTCACCAGCCTTGGTGCATGTGGCTGGCACATAACTACTGTGCTATGGGCACAAGCCACAAAACCCAAATTTTGATTTGTTTAATCATGTGTTCAACTACTAAGATCAATACACATTTCATCCGCATTGTATCACTAAAAGATACTGTTACACTACAGGTATCATTATGATACTCAAGTCTGTGGCTCAATCATTTCTTCAAAGTTCATGAAAGAGGCTTTTTCAAACCATCAAGAAAATACCTAGGAACTACTGACAGCACAGCCCAGAAATGTAGAGTGGGGCATTCCCAACAATGCCAAGGTCTACAAGGAGCCTGGCCACACCACCCCAGCAGGCAGCAGAGGTACTGCGGAGTCCCTGAGTGCTCCAGGAGAAGCTTCCCACACCTGCACAGCAGGGAAAAGCATGGGATGCTCCCTCACTTGGATGGCATCACAGACTGCCCTGCAGGAGAGCTGAAGGCAGGACCCAGATGCTGGCAGGGGGAGCAGCCCAACACAGTAGGAGGTGCTCACAACAGAGGGCAGCAGGACTCTGGCAGCACCAGGAGGAATGCACATCAGCCAGCAAGGGCGGCTTAATAGAGGAAAACACACACACACACACACACACACACACACACACACACACACACACACACACACACGTTCCCCCACACACCATCACCACTTCAGGATGGGGGGGTGGGTGGAGCTAGACAATAAGCTGAACAAAAGTACATCCTGAAATCAAAACACTCTTAGAAGAAAAGACTTCACCACTTCAGTCGTTCACATGCCAGGACCTCCTTAAAGATTTACCCCCCAAACAAACAGCAAAGCCTGAAACCCAAAGTCCTCGTTTGCAAGAAATCAAGGGCTGGAGGTTTATACACACACTCCCACATGAGCTGCTCTGGCTGCCGGCTCTCCACCTTAACCCCTTCCCCCCCAGTTCAGTAGCATCTCTGGCAATTAAGTAGACCCTAAGCCCCAGGTCACCAAGCACAAGAAGGTGGCACCAGCCATGGTAAAGTCCACACACCTACACATGCTCTGAAAGTAAAAGCAGCTTTCACGAGGTCAGAGGGGAGAAAGCCAAACCACTGCTTAAAAATTTAACAGTTGACTCACCTCCAGCAGCACAACTTTTTTTTTTCTGTCTTTCAGAAAAGAACTGCACTTACTGACCTCAAAGCACCTTGATGATGACTGTCTTGGACACCTGTGCAAACTAAGAAGTGCACCCTGGCTATGGCTGGCTCTTACCCGGAGAGGGCAAGGCTGAGTTGGGAGGCCACAGCTCGAGGCCTGTGCACACTGAGCTCAAGGTGCAGGCCACAAAGGCCAGTGGGATTTAGGTTTCAAGGACCGGTGAGTCAGCCCCACATATGAGCAAATGTATCAAAATAGAAGACACTTTTTTCAAAAGAAAAAAATTATATTCTTCAAATTGCTCTCACCCACACAAATTTAAGCCAATGCTCTAAGACCATCTAATTTTCTATTTATCAGAAAAGGTCAAAAAAGTAAATAGAATTCAATAACATCATTTGAAACACTTGTAAGTTAGCTAAGTATTAATAAAACTAGAAAGCAGGCCAGGCTCTGCGACTCACATCTGTAGCCCCAGCACTCTGGGAGGCTGAACTAGGAGGACTGCTTGAGCCCAGGATGCTGTGAGTTAGGTTAAGGTCCCAGCCCTCTACCAGGGCAACAGAGTGAGACTCTGTCTCAAACATAAATAAATTAATTAATTAAACTAGAAAGTATATAAAAGTGAAATTAAGAGCGACATGTACATACTACAAAATAAAACATTAGGACAAAGCAGGGCACCTGGCTTCATATACACCAGCCAGCACTGTGGGAGGAAAGGTGCACACTGGCCACCGTCTAACAAGACAGGCGAAGTCCAACACAAAGAATGCAAAAGGAAGGAAAAACAAACGTTCTGCTCACACACTCAGGGGGTTTCTATGTACAACTACAAGTCACCACCAAGATTCCCAATTGTCAATCAGTCACAGCAGACAGGCATCAAAGATCACAAGGGGTTCTCCCTTCCTCTTTTAGTTTTTAAAGAAAAAGTAAAAAAGGCAAACAGTTTCCCTTTCTACAAGACCAGGAGTCAGAAACAAATCTTACACTGATAAGGGAGACCTGAGGGGCACTCACCTCAACCTCAGTGCCAAAAATGGCAAAAAGTACCAAATAAATGACCCCCTTTCAGAGATTATTTCTCCAGATTCTATACTTTGACTGCTTTTTCTTTTCCATTCCCCTCTGTTTGTTCCAGGTCTAGTCCTTTCGGGATAAGAGCCCTCTCCTCCAGTCTCCCCATTCCCCTAAGGCTTTCTGTTGTGGCAACCTCTGCAGAAGCACCTCTCTCCAGGGCCTCCACTTGCAAACCCCTAACAGGCTAGAGGCAGTTACCAGGCAAGCAGGTGCTACTGAGGTGCCCACGAGAAGATGGCTTTCCCTCCCGCAGGAGCCACACACACCCAGGGGTTGGAAAGGTGACCACCGAGCAGGCAGGCTCAGCCACCAAGTCCCTGTCTGCCTCTACCAACCTCACTCACTCAACTCCAGCGGTGGGGCCAAGTCTGGGGCGTGCCTAACAGAATTGCCCTAGCACAGCATTTACAACAGACTCTGCAGCAGAAATAACCATGGACACTGCCCGCACCTGTTGAAGTTATCCCTCCCTCCAGAAAGAAACCAGAAAGGAGTACCTGGTCTATCCAGCCAGACTAGCTGTTGACAGGGAAAGTCAGTCTGCACTGTGTCCAGAGGCCAGCGTCATAGCTGGGAAGATGGTGTGTCCAAACCTCTGGACAAAGTTGTTCACGAAGCCACACACTGAGGCCACACATTCAACAGTGGTCCAAGAACACAAGAGCAACTTGTAAAGAACCTGCCTTCAGAAATGGATGACTTCTATATCAAGCACATTTCTTAGAGCCTAAAAAGCTAAGATGGGTTCTGCAACCCATTATTATTCACCAAAAAGCATTCTGAGGATTGTAATGGCTTATCCTATACCCCAGACTGAGGTTGAAGCAGGAAAAGTGAAGAGAGAAGTTACTTACTCCACAAAATCTGTGCGCTCTTCAGATGAACTCAGGGAGGTGGTTCAAGGCTTCAGAGCTGGATCACGGAGGGAAAGATGGAAAGGCTAACCCAGACCTGAAAACCAGTACCCCAAAGTCAGCAGCAGATGGTCTTGGTCCCAGTGCTAATGGGGGGGTGCAGGTGGACCTGGGCCCTGAATGCATCAGTGGCTCTAGGACTCGGACTTCAATTTGCTCACTTCATACTCAAAACCTATGTACGGATATGATTTGGTGAAAAATAAATCCTGAGTCCATCAGAGATATTCACAATTCTAGGTCGCAGGACAACTTTACAATACAGAAGTGGTTCTCAACCTTCCTAATGCTGTGATTTTTTTTTCTTTTTTTTTTTTTTTTGAGACAGAGCCTCTATCTGTTGCCCTGGGTACAGTGCCGTGACATCACAGCTCACAGCAACCTCCAACTCCTGGCTTAAGCGATTCTCTTGCCTCAGCCTCCTAACTACAGGCACCTGCCACAACACCCGGCTATTTTTTGGTTGTAGTTGTCACTGTTGTTTGGCAGGCCCGGGCTGGATTTGAACCTGCCAGCTTTGGCATATGTGGCTGGTGCCTTAGCCGCTTAAGCTACAGGTGCCAAGCCTGTTGCAGTGTATTTTCATAGTTACAAAGGGGTCGTGACCCACAGGTTGAGAACCGCGCAATACAGCGTGTACTCAGGAGGAACATCTGCCTTGAAGCAAGGGCCTGGCTGGCCTCGCTCCAGCTTTGGAGATGTTCCCAGATACTCTTAACACTAGGTAAGTATGTCAAGACTAATGTTTAAACTAGTTAACTTTAAATTTTTTTACTTTTAAAAGTGAGGCCAAAAATAAAGAAAAATAATTACAAATCTTAACTTCTCTGGGCCTGTCTTCTCTCCTGTAAAAAGGAGTTGATACTAATACCTACCTGTAATGTTACTGTGAGGACTGGGGCTAGCACCTAACCTGAGCGTGGCATGGAGGCAACAACAGTGTAGATTTTCTATTCCTATTCCCATCCATGAGGAAACCAGCATGGCAGCCAACACAGCCATAACCAAGCCACTGCCGCAACTGGCTGTACCCCACCAGGCTCTGTTCTCCCCAGCCAAAAATGGGGCCTGTGACAGCTACGTCCCAAAGCTCTTTCATGCACTGACCCTTTGAAGCAGGGTTTTCAGCCTCAGCAGTGCTGACGTTTGGATCACAGTTCTTTGTTGGGGTGTCCTGGAAGTGGTAGGATGCTGAGCCCCTCTGGCCTCAATCATGGAATGCCAACAGCAACTCATGCTGCACGCAACCCAAAACAGCCGAACAGTGCCTGATGTTTGCAGACCCTCCCAGTTTAGAACTGTGGCTGGAGGCTCTGTGCCTGTGGCTCAACGGGCTAAGGCGCCAGCCACGTACACCTGAGCTGGCAGGTTTGAAGCCGGGGCCGGCCAAACAACAATGACGGCAACCAAAAAATGGCCGGGCATTGTGGCGGGCCCCTGTAGTCCCAGCTACTTGGGAGGTGGAGGCAGGAGACTCGCTTGAGCCCAGGAATTGGAGGTTACTGTGAGCTGTGATGCCACAGCACTCTATCTAGGGTGACAGCTTGAGGCTCTGTCTCAAAAAAAAAAAAAGAACTGTGGCTGGAAATAAAGGGCATGATGACTGGTATACAGGAAGTAACAAATAAAAGTTGAACAGGTGAATCTTTTGTATCACACATGCATTTTTAAAATGGATGGCAAAATGAGATGTTATGTGAATGACTCTCAGTTTCAAGAGCTTTCCTTTCAAATTTGAAAGCTCAATTTCTGATAAACTGAGCTGACTAAGGATTCTGTCAGAGCTGTTTAAAAAGAGACAAAACAAAAAATCAAAACCCTTTAGAGATTCAGCTTCCTTACCTTAAAAATAGAGGAAAAAATGCTAACATCTTATAGGTCAATAAGAACCCAAAGTCACAAGGCTGATTACAAATAGGTCAAAACTGGAGTGCAGGCCTCCTGACCTCATGCCTGGTCAAAGGCTAGCCACCCTCACCTCGGTCTTTGTCAAGTCAGAAGAAAGAATCGTGCCAGCAGTCTGCCCAGGACAGCAAATGCTGTCGTAAGGTCGAGCTCCGGAGTACCTGAAAGTATCAAGACTGAAATAAAAGGCAACCAAGAGGGTGTTAGGAAAATGTGTATTTGGAAGAAGTTGATAGTGACTGCTCACTGCTGCGTGCTAATTCCGGCTTCTGTGTTGCCTACTTTCCACCCTCACCTCAGAGGAGGCCTGTGTCATAGCACTGGAGGGAGTGGGGAAGTGGTTGGGACACAGCTGAGTCCCCTTCCCCACAGCAGAGCCTGGAATGGGATGGGTGGGGGCTACTGTAATACTGGTTCAATAAATACTGGTGGTATTAATACACTAATACCACAGTCAAGCTTGTCATAGTGATGGCCTACCAAGGAATGGAATTTTCAGCTTAAAAATAATATAAAATAGACTTCCTGGTCCTCGACGCAACCATGGCTGAAGAACAACCGCAGGTCGAATTGTTCGTGAAGGCTGGCAGTGATGGCGCCAAGACTGGGAACTGCCCCTTCTCCCAGAGACTGTTCATGGTGCTCTGGCTCAAGGGAGTCACCTTCAACGTCACCACCGTTGACACCAAGAGGAGGACCGAGATAGTGCAAAAGCTATGCCCAGGAGGGCAGCTCCCATTCCTGCTGTATGGCACTGAAGTACACACAGACACCAACAAGATTGAGGAATTTCTGGAGGCAGTGCTGTGCCCTCCCAGGTACCCCAAGTTGGCAGCTCTGAACCCTGAGTCCAACACAGCAGGACTGGACATATTTGCCAAATTTTCTGCCTACATCAAGAATTCAAACCCAGCACTCAATGATAATCTGGAGAAGGGGCTCCTGAAAGCCCTGAAGGTTTTAGATAATTACTTGACATTCCCCCTCCCAGAAGAAGTAGATGAAACCAGTGCTGAAGACGAAGGCATCTCTCAGAGGAAGTTTCTGGATGGCAATGAGCTCACTCTGGCTGACTGCAACTTGTTGCCAAAACTCCACATAGTACAGGTGGTGTGTAAGAAGTACCGGGGATTCACCATCCCTGAGGCGTTCCGTGGAGTGCATCAGTACTTGAACAATGCCTATGCTCGGGAAGAATTTGCTTCCACCTGTCCAGATGATGAGGAAATCGAGCTAGCCTACGAG
>CAUYRH010098459.1:0-23120 GCA_963574655.1 Perodicticus potto
GCCGGGCGTTGTGGTGGGTGCCTGTAGTCCCAGCTACTTGGGAGGTGGAAGCAGGAGACTCGCTTGAGCCCAGGAATTGGAGGTTGCTGTGAGCTGTGATGCCACAGCACTCTATCCAGGGTGACAGCTTGAGGCTCTGTCACAAAAAAAAAAAATCTGATTTTCATAGGTCATATCTCTAAGTGTTCTTGATTACTTAGTGTTCATGAATGGCATACATGTTCCATGCATAAAATCAGTTTCTGATGATTACTCCAAGTATAACAAGATAAATCACACACTCAGAGCAGCTAAAGATGTCGCTGATTAAAAAGAAAAAGGTTTGTGAGCAGCATTTTGAGTAGCAAAAGAAAAGGGTAAGAACTCTCATGGGTAGTAAAGTCAATGAATCAATGTCTTCAAAACATTCAATACTAACCTGATGACATAATTCCCATGTCCAGTAGGAGCTGCCAGACACCTATGGCCATGGATCTGCATTGGACAAAAGGACAGTGTTCCAGAAGCCAGTCTACCAGTTCTGACCCAACACAGCTTCTCCTAAACAAGAACAAAGCCATTCACAGTAAGATATTGTTGCCATCCATCTTCAAAAAACATTGGTATTTAGTACCATGCCTTTAATGTGCTTGCTTTTTTAAACAAGCAAACCAAGAATAAATAATATACTCCTTATTCATTTTTCAGATTAAAGCTCAAATATCACTTCCTTTGCAAAACTGAAAAGTCAAATTCTCTTACACTTTTTCTTTCTTTGAGTCAACTAACATTAGTAATTATACATCTTTCCAAACAAATATCTGCTTCCTCACTAGAAAATAATTTCCAGGAGAATAGGGATTTTATACACTCAATGTTAATCCCCCCAAATTAGAATAGTTCATATACAGTATATAGTAAATTCCCAAAATATCTTTGAATAAATGAAAAAATAAGTTATAGCAGCCTTTTAAATAAAGATAATGTGTTAGCCTGGTAAGCTACATACCTCAAGTTGGTAGTGATAAACTTTGGTTTGAATTTTTATAGATTTTTATCTAGTCCCTTGGAGAAAAAAATAATTCCAGGGTTAGACAAAATTGAGACTATAGAGTTTTGTTTACTACTCCTAAAATTTGTCTCAAAGAAGAACAATTTGATTGCTAATTCTTTTAATATAATCTAAGCAACCTGGGGAAGCAACCTATTATAAACCCATAAATCCAAATGTGTGTATTGGATTCCACTAATCACACACACACACAAATCATCTATGTAATGTACCTTAAAACATTATATTTTTGAAATGCCATAAACTGGTATTATCATATAAGCAGTATCCTCATACCTACTTTTTCATCTTTATCAACCTCAGATGAAATTTTTTTAAAAACACTTGTGGAAACATGTGTTTTTGCTTCGCAAAAATTTCATTGAATTTCCAAAAATTTCAGTGCATGGTATAATGGCTATATAATAATCTTTATATAATGGATCAAGGGATCAGGAGATGTCAACATTTATTTGTATTCCTAAAGTAGACAGTGCCTATTTTGTATCTCCTATGATTGGCATAGTCACAAATACCCTGGAATCACATTGTAACCAATAATATGAAGAAATGCCATGAGGTGAAGAAAGATTAGGTAGTGAACTTTTCTGCTGAGATATTTAATCAAATATTCTAACTTTTAATAAAGCATTTTTTTTTTTAGTACAATATCACTATTTGAAAGATAGGCCAATTCTGGACAGATTTAGTTAGTTGCAAGTTAGCATTAAGACGATAGAAAGATTAACAGTCAACTACATGGATTTTTTTTTTAAACAAAATGAGAAAACAGATGGCAACAAAACAGGCAATTAGATCACACAGAAAAGATTAACTTCTAATTCTATGGGACATCTTTCATGTTAAAGGTTCAAAGTGTTAATTAACTAATTAATTCCTCAACACCTCTGTCAATTAGCTAGCATCTTAAGGCTTTGAAAGTACTTTTATCCCATGGATTAGATACTGTATCACTTTAGTTCATATTCACGACAAAGTAGCTGCTCAGCCTGCTGAGTGTCTGACATCACCTGGAACATGAAAGCGCACAATGAAATATTTACTAAACAAACTAAACCACCAAATTGCAAAAGGTGGCTGGATAGACGCATCTGCTTTGTTTGTTTACAGGTGACAGGGAAGAAGCTTCTCAACTGGGGCTGCTCAAAAATTGTGCTAAGGAGTCACCTGGTGGATCCTGCAAAAGTATAGCTTCTGATACAGCAAAGCTGTATGGGACCTGTGCATTCCTAACAGGCTCTAGGGTGACTCTCTCCTTTCTCACTGGAAAGGGTTCACTGTTTTGTTGTTTTTCTGGAGGGGAAGCAGTGCTCTATAGTAAAACACAGTGTTCAGCAGTCAATATAGTAAAACACAGTGTTGCCACGACAACATTAAAAACTGGGCCCCACTCTCTTAGCAAGCTGCTATTCCAGTTGCACAAGATCCCTTTCTACCCTCTCCCCTAACTTTACCATATTTCAAATCACTTACAGTGATCCCTCTGCACCAGGGAAAACATTAGGGGTAACGGTAAACACTGTCATTAATATCACCTAAACAAACAACATGAGATGAATTGCTTTTGTATTTAACTCCTAGCCCCATGACTAGCTGACCAGGTTTGGAACAATCTGCAAATTCACAGGACTTAAGGGAGAGCAGTGAGGAAGAAACCAGAGATGGCTAGAACAGAGCAATCTAAATATAGGCAACAGTTTGTACCCACAGTATATTTTCAGTCTTGTACTCAATCCAGAAACTGTTCCAAGTACATGTAGATCTAACTACAGTTGCAATGCTAGGTAGGAACATTGTGATATGGAGGTGATTAGCTGCAAAGCCATGTGAGTGCTATAACAAAACATGAACTCAAGCAATCCCCAGAGTTGGGGTGATGGTATTTGTGCCAAGAAAACAAAGAATCATAAGCTAGCACAATTCTTAATACAGTACAAAACGAATAGAAAACATTTCAAAGTTTTAAAAGTGAATTCTCATGGGGTACAGGGGAATTACCTCAACCCACTACCAGACAAATGAAAATGGTCCATCCTTGGCAATCATATGAGCACTTCATGTTTAAAACCCAGAACGTTAATTGGTCCTTAGATTTTAAAAGAAAGGGGGTTCTGGCCTTATCATGGAAAACGTTAATCAGATGTGTTTAAAGGTGATGCCATCATCTACTAAGGAATAAAAGGAAGTTCTGTGTGAAGTGGTCCAGTCATCACAGCACCCTTCATTCCCTGTCCTGTGGACTTGCCCTGGGCTCTAAAGGAATCCCCTCAGACTGTAAGCTGTGAATCCTTAATGGGAGGAAAAGGGTGGGTCTTGGAGCTTTTTCAAGAGCTTCATGAGTCCATACACACAAAGCATTATTTAGAAACAGAATATGTATATAGCCTATCTATGGCATGTTTTTCAAAACTCATGTAAATGCTATAATGATTAATTAAAAATAGGATTTTAAAGTTTTAATTCACTGTGGTTCCTCCTGACACTTTGTATTTGCTCATTTATTGGCTTATACGAATACAGATTCTGCTGAGTTTTTGATGTTAAAAAAAGTAGGTGGTTGCAGGGAATGGTTACTAACTGGAAAGCAACATGAAGGAACTTTCTGGAGCATAAAAATTCTCAGCTCTTGATAACAGTTACATAGATAATGATCACATAAGTGTGTAACAAATAAAAACTCATAAAGCCATACACTTAAGATTGATTTCATTATATATAAAGTATGCCTCAATAAAAAGGGGATCTTCTTACTCCTACTGGAATCTGGGAATCACTATCCCAAAAATCTAGGCCATGATGAAATTTTTTCCATTTGTGGCAAATAAAAAAATATATATATATTATAATGAGTTGATCATAAAGCTAAATTTATTTAACTTAAAGGAACATCTTTTATTCTAATACCACTTCTTACTCTTTTTTTTTTTTTTTTTTTTTTGGTGTCATGCATTCTGGGTATTCTTCCTACTTTTTATGATGGTGGAGTGTCCGACCTTTTTATTTTTTCTTTCTGCCACACATTAAATACACAAACACTAAGGAAATCTGATTAGCAAAAAAAAAGAAAAAAGAAAAAAGTCAGTGCACACTTTCTGTGATATCAGACACTATAGATGAGCAAAAACAGTCCTCACAAAATCAGAGTGCACTGTACTCACTGGGCCGCAGGATGGACACTCCTGCTAGTAATTACAATGTCATTTCTTTAAAAAGGAATAGTGATAACAAATAGTAACATTTTTTTTTTCTTTTTGTTTAGTTTTCTTTTGCATTGTTTGGTTTAATATCTTTATTTGGCAAAATAAAAAGCTGATAATTCACTTTTGGTTTTTCCTTTAAATTGTTTCATGAAATAAAAACACATACATCAAGCTTTCTAAGTAACCGCCTTCGCAGTCCAGCTGTCCTTAAGAACTGAACAGTAAACCACTTATTTACTTTAGAACCTCTGCCCTTGTTCAGTAGCCAAAACAGATTGTTGCCATCCCTCTGCCAACCTGCCTCTCCCCCTCCTTTTGCACCTGAGGAGCCTCACTCCCCCCAAGAGTCAGAGCAGTTCTCTGTCCATGGACCTCCAAGGAGTCCTTACAGAGCCTTCATCTGGTCCCTGACAAGGGAATCCATATTGAAGTCCCTAGTATAGCACACTCCCCCAAAATATTACAAAATATTGTATATCAGAGGAAGCAAAACAGGGACTCTCTTAGGAACCCATCCATGCTTGTGGCTGGGAACTCTATACCCAACTTCATAGCCAGGGGTCTAACTAAACAAATGCACAATTAAGTTTAACAAAAAGTCATCACCAGTAGCCTCAAGAGACAGAACAAACAAACCTTTCCTATTGCTTACATAGCCCAGCTCTCCTTGATCAAGGTTATGATTTTAGCACAAGTTGGGTTTTTTTCTTCCCACAAAGAATTTTTGACAAGGTGTTAGAAAACTGTGTTACCTGTAAAACCCCTTGAGGTTCACTCTATCCTTTATTAGGTCAGCTGCCTGAACGATAATCATATTCCTCAGTGCTCTTCCTGCACAAGAAGAATTCTCTCCATAAATCTAAACAGAAAAACATTTACTGTAAACATATAACAATGTGATGATTTGTGAGCTACCAATAACATACTATCTATGGAAAATTATGACCACGTCCCTAAACTTGAGACACAATGCAACCAATATAGCTATAGATCTTCAATCACCTGATTTTATTTTAGCTATGCTAAACTGATTCAACTACAATTATAAACAATTTCCTTACACATGAAGTTCAATGTAACCTATCCACTACTTTTTAAATACAGCGCTTCTATCAACACAGTAAATTGAAGAATATTTATATTATATATTAACTCTGCTATACTGCTAATGAAATCATATAAAGGACTTGGAAGATGGGAAAATATTTTTCCGATCTAGCGAACATGACACAATTTGACAGCAGGCTGCTTTGCTCTGAAGCTTTATTCAATGGTAGAGTTCACAGTTAACTGCAAGCATCTCAGTTTTATCTATCTCATGATGCCATCTATCAGATAAAAATGTCATTTAACTTCCTTTTCTAATCTTCTAATTCCCCCATATGAGTCTCTGATTCTTGGAGGAAGGAGAGGGTGTCCCTTGGATCCAAAAGAGCCTAGATCCTAATACTATCTCCTGCTCTGTAACCTGCACCTTTCTCCACAGTGCAATGCTGTGAAGGACGCTAAATGGAAACGAGCCATCTTCATAAGGTAAAGGCTCGTGAAAATTTATATTAATTGTATATTACATGCTAGCGTGTAAATGCTTACATCATTTTATTTTTTTCTTATTGATTTTCTCTGCACCTACAAAATATAAATCTTGTCTCAAAGCAAACAAATTGGCAATATATAGATTATGACTTGCTGGGGAACACATCAACCCCATCCTTATACTTCTTTTATTTTTATGATATCATCTCCTAACTACAACCAGATCTTTGAGAAGGGCATGTAATTATTTTTAACATTTCTTTTTAGGGGGCGGCACCTGTGGCTCAGTGGGTAGGGTGCCGGCCCCATATACTGAGGGTGGTGGGTTCAAACCCAGCCCCGGCCAAACTGCAACAAAAACTAGCCAGGCGTTGTGGCGGGCGCCTCTGGTCCCAGCTACTCGGGAGGTTGAGGTAAGAGAATTGCCTAAGCCCAGGAGTTGGAGGTTGCTGTGAGCCGTGACTCCATGGCACTCTACCAAGTGCAATAAAATGAGACTCTGTCTCAAAAAAAAATAAAAACTATTTCTTTTTTAATGAAACTAAGCTTGAACAAGCCAGGTGATAAAAAGCATTACCAAGGCAGCAGTGTGAGTCAGCCAACACTTGACTAGTTCTGACATCGTAGTTCACTTGCTCAGTCATTCAAAAAGCACTTAACGAGCAGCTGGCAAGTGTCAGGTCTTTTCTCAATGCTGGGGATACAGTGGTGAACAAAGTAGAAAATGCCCCAGCCCTCATAAAGTTCAGTCTTCTGGTAACCTAAAAAATGCAACTCTTTGTCGACTGACTCTTCAATGCAACACAATGAAGATATCCTCATTTTTTCTTACCAATGAGCACACCAGAGATAGTCCACCACTAATAGATAACATTAAATATAAATCCCTTTTTTTTTTTTTTGAGACAGAACCTCAAGCTGTCACCCTGGATAGAGTGCTGTGGCATCACAGCTCACAGCAACCTCCAACTCCTGGGCTCAAGAGAGTCTCCTGCCTCCGCCTCCCAAGTAGCTGGGACTACAGGTGTCCGCCACAATGCCCGGCCATTTTTTTTTTTTTTAGTTGCAGCCATCATTGTTGTTTGGTGGGCCCGGGCTGGATTCAAACCCGCCAGCTCAGGTGTACGTGGCTGGCGCCTTAGCCCGGTGAGCCACAGACGCCGAGCCATAAATCCCTTTTTATACAAAGTTCTTAGTATAAAATACTCTGCCACATTGATAATATGCTCATGTAAAGCATTTAGAACATGGGAAAATCTTTTTTTCTTTTCTTATCTAGTACACATCTTGACTCATGACACAATGCTCAGAGCATCTCAACCACCTTTGCTTTGCCATCTCTAGGGGGAGAGATGATTGATCACTGCAGCATCCTTGCGAAACTCCATGTGGTCGGGAGCAATGAGAACAGCTATAATTCAAGAATTCTACACCAGAGTTTGTCAATCATTATTACAGAAAATGCAATAAAAGAATCATACCTGGGAAGAAGTGTGTTCAAGATATGGATTGGAAATTCTTCTCGATAGAGTCTATTTTAAAACAAAGAAAAAGAAGAAATTAGAACCAAACATAAACCTTGTACCAAAAGGGCAAAATATATCCAACAGCAGCAGGCCCAGGAATTGTCTATGTTTAAAAATGAGTTTAAATTTCACATCATGGGCCATATGGGTTGAGGGTCCTTATTCTCGATTGATGTAAACATCGATCAACATTCACATCAACAGAACAGGACATTCCACTTGAAAAGCTTCCAAGTTAACACAAGCAACAAAAATGCAAAAGAAGGACTGGAATTTTATTTTCTGTACTTGTCACTTTATTCTTTTTTTTTTGAGACAGAGTCTCAAGCTGTCACCCTGGGTAGAGTGCCATGGCATTACTGCTCACAGCAACCCAAACTCCTGGGCTTAAGCGATCCTCTTGCCTCAGCCTCCCAAGTAGCTGGGACTACAGGCACCTGCCACAATGCCTGGCTATTTTTTGGTTACAGTTGTCATTGTTGTTTGGCGGGCCTGGGCTGGATTCGAATCACCAGTCTTGGTGCATGTGGCTGGCACCTTAGCAACTTGAGCTACAGGTGCAAGCCTGTCACTTTATTCTTAATGTGATTTGGATTCCATTTCGCCTATCCTTTTTCTCCCACCCTAGCTCAGTATACCCAGAAATGATGCATTAGCTTCTCAGTGGATTTCCTGCCTTCCAGTCACACCCTCTTCAGGCCACCCTGCAAACTTCTTTTATAATGGTCTCTGATTTCTTATGTGAGTCAAGCCAACCTCTGCCTTTCCAATTGCTGGCTCACCACAGCCTGTTTCCAATAGGTTTCTAGTATTCTCTTTGCACCTCCCAGCAAGGACTCTTCAATTTAGCAAGATTTCCTCATCAGAAGAACCACCCACTCCCACCCCACTTCTGTGTACACCATTTTCCATTTTAAAAGCCCTCTGTCTTCCTTGATGTTCCCCTGAATCCCACCAGATTTCCAAGTCCAGATTTGCAGGCACCTCCTGAGTGTAGTTCCTCCTGCCTGGGGTTGTTCCCCTTTAGAACACTTCGTTTATGCTACAGTTAGCCTGGCAGCATTCGGGAGCTCTGTGGTGTGGGTTGTTTTCTGTGCCTGCATTGGCCCCAAGTCCATAAGCTCCTTGAGGGAGGCTGGCAGCTTATACTGCTTTGCTTCTATGGTACTAGCACACAACCTTGCAGGAAAGTATTTTTCTATTTGTTTACATATCCATATCAACTTAATAAGTATTTGCTGAATGACTAGATTGCAGGAGCTAATCTGTCCTACCTAACAATAATCCAGGATGCAGTAGCATCACCCACATGGGCCTGAGCACATTGAAGAATTATTATTTCCCACTGCAGCATAGGAACAGAAAAACAAAAGCAGAAACTAATATTTACTGAACTTCCAATCTATTGTTTAAAGCTGTCAACAACTGTATTCTAAGGCTCTCTGTCTTTTGGGATCCCATCCTTTTTAGCCTGCCTCCTCCACTTCTTGGAATAATTATCTAGATTCATGAAAAAACATCTTGCCACTCATCACCTTCCAGCATCTGAACCTTCTACCAAACTTTAGTCTAAAAAGAGAATGTCCATTCTGCCCCTTCCCCAGTCCATATGGCTCCCACACTACTTGTCTTCTAATTAAACTGTAATAAAATGTAGGAACTTTACCTGGAAATGCCAGTTGATATTGTGCTAAAGATTTTCAACAAGCTTCAAAGAAAATAAATTTTATAAGGTAAATAGCCCATTTTTAACTCCCACCCTTGTGGCCTACTCTGTACACACTTTCAAACTGCCCTTCCTAGGCCTTCTGCAGTCTGAGCCTATGTAATATATTCACTTATTGAAATACTGAAAAACTTGAAACTTGCATATGTACCAGATTATATAAAAATGAATCATCATGAAATTTTTTTTTTTTTCAACAGGGGAGACTTTAAAAAATCACTATGGCAGACCAGAACTCACATTTGCTATTACTTGTTTAATTGCTAAATCAGTTCCACAATAGCCAATACTTTGCATGATCTAGTTAAAGACAAAGCTTTTAGGTAGAAACAAGTTTTTAAAAACTGGGCAGGGTCAGTTTCACAAAAGAAAACAAACCATTTGCCTTCCTCTCAGGTGCCATCCTGAATTTGGCTGTTTCCACACTAGTGTTATACTCACACAATTCCACTTAACAGAAACTACCCCCATGGATGGCTTCTTTCAAAAGGCTGGTAAAGTGAGTAAATGAAACAAGGGGATTCTTCTATTCTGGATTGGTAACAGTGTTAGGTAAGCTACTAGGCCCCAGGGAATCCACAAGAGCAACATAATAACTGTCTTTTATAGGACACAATTCCTAGATTTGTTTTCAAAAGCTCCTGTGAAGTCTTCCCTTCACTGGTCCCAGGAGATCTTTATTTCATTAACACTCTGAGACAGCAGTTCTCAAGTTGAGAACTGAGCCCAGGGAAGCCACAGAGCTCTCTGTAGAACTCAGTGAAGTACTGCCTTGTCAAACCTAAAATAACTATCATAACTGTACTTTTGTAAAGACTACTTCATGTTAGTTTTTAGTATTGACCAAAAATAGTAAGTGCCAAAGATTTAAGGGGAAAAATCATGGGGTATGGTCCATCTGTTACCTCATTTTTAACAGGTACTGGGAAAGAACTGCAGCATTTACCAGCAAGAATATCACAAGAACACCCAATGCACCACCCCTTCCATGTCAACGTGCTTTCCTTAACATACAATTGCCTGAATGGTTTTCATTCTTTCATCCTGCTTAGCTGGATTTTTTTTTTTTTTTTTTTTTTTTTTTTGAGACAGAGTCTTACTCTGTCACCCTGGGTAGAGTGCCATGGTATCATTGCTCACAGCAACATCAAATTCCTGGGCTTAAGTAATCTTCTTGCCTCAGCCTCCCAAGTAGCTGGGACTAAAGGAGCTGGTCACCATGCCTGGCAATTTTTTTCTATTTCTAGTAGAGATGGGATCTTGCTTTTGCTCAGGCTGGTCTCGAACTCCTGAGCTCAAATAATCCACCTGCCTTGGCCTCCCAGATTGCTAGGAGTATAGGTGTGAGCCTGGGCACCTGACCTAGATTCTTTTTTTTTGCAATTTTTGGCTGGGGCCGGATCTAAACCCACCACCTCCAGCATATGGGGCTAGCGCCCCACTCCTTGAGCCATAGGTGCCGCCCCCTAGATTCATTTTTGAATGAATGGCTTCATTTCTCCTCTTCACATTCCAAGTCTTCATCTCATCACTCCTGGGGCAGCTTACTTCCATTTATTTCATATTTACAAAGCTCCTACTGAACTCCTTGCCAGGCACCATAGGAGCTTCCAGAAACAGACACATGAATGAGATACCATCCCTCATGTGAAAAAACCACTTATCAGAAGAATACTTTAAACCTATGACTTCTCTGTCTTAATCCTGATTTCCCTATCAATTTGCTCTATGACTTGTGCATCCAGTGCAGGTTATCCTTTTAAATCGCTGTCACCATAATGAATATAATGCCTGTATTTTCAATTTAGAATTACTAAAATTGGATGCAATGATTCTTTCATAAAAGACACATAAATCCTAGAAAGAGAAGAATGCTAACAACACAAATGAAAATAGATTTTAATTCATATTTATTTCTCCTTCTTTCCATTTTAAAGAGCCATGGAAAATGGTATCCTAAGTGATTTTAGGCAAACCTCATATTGTAAGAATGTATTAGAAAAATTACAATACTTCAATATTTATAAATGGACTTTCAGCAAAAAAAAATGGCATAATGCAAAAAAAATTGGTTAGCAACAATATATTCTTTTTTTTAATTGAGTGCTCACTAAAATTAAAGTATAATAGTTCATGAAGCTAGGTCTGAAGCAAGCATGGAACTCATTCCAGAATTGCTAAAAATATCTTGCTTGACTATGTAATAGACTTAAGGCACATTTTTCATCAGCTCTTAAAGGAGACAGGCACATTTTTCATCAGTTCTTAAAGGAGATGCCTTAATACCATTCTTTGATTCAGTTAAAGTATGTAGGCTACTAAGGGGTAAGAGAAATGAAAGCAGAAAGACTGAATCACTTCAATCCCACAGAAGTATGACCTGCCCTCTTACTGAATCAACAAGAACTACCAAGTTCATTGATAATGAAACATTCAGTTCATGACACAACTTTCTGCTAACTTTGGCCACTGATCCTTTTCCCATTCTGGGAGATCAAGCAGAATTATAAAGGTAGAATGGTAGAATAAGTAAACTTGATTTTCATACAACCCTAGGAAACCAAAAGGCTTATTATGCAACTGGCAGTCACATATATTAAGAGATTATAGAATAAAATAACAAGGGCTGTGATTTATTAAACTGCCCAGGAGATTTCTAAGACTGTGGGTCCTACTTAAGACCCAAGTTAAACTTATATGTCAACCAAAGCTCATTCAAGGTTAAAAGGACAGAATCCCGCTAGACTGCAGGCTTCGGAATACCAAGTCATCAAAGTCAGGCATAATGAAAACTGGCAACATGAGCCAATTGCTGAGATGGAAGGGCAGGGAACCACAACTCTCCTGTGAGCTCTAGTTACAATTCAGGGCCACAACCATTTCCTCAGGGCTCCGAGGGGTATGCCCACAGCAGCCAGCTGCAGCCACAAAGCCTAATTGTAATAATATCTTCTCAACATAGCAAGGGTACACCAGAGTCAATGATGTTTTTGAAATGATAGTTTTCTACTGCTCTGTGATATGTTAAGGAAGTAGAAAGGAACGTGACAGAAATGCTTACTGGGCACCTCCTTCATCTTAAGCACTTTCCCATAGTAGTAAATGCACCCATCTATTCCTATTTTTAGAGATAAGAGGACTAAAGATCAGAGAAACAAAGCATTTTACTTAAGGTCCCAGAGCTGTGAATTTAAGAATCAGGACTATGACAAATTTTGATTGATTCCAAAGCTACAACTCTATTTTAACATTTTCCCTCTACTATGTGCAGGGAACTATATTAAGTATTTTGCATGTATCATTACTTAAAAACTCTGAGAAAGGGGGGTTGGGGGAAATAATGTAATGAAGAATAATAAAATACATGTATTTAAAAAAACAAAAAATACAAAATAAAAAAATAAAAACTCTGAGAAAAGTAGACTTACAAAGAAAATCAAGAAATTTGCAACCCAAGCCTATTTTTATTTATTGCCCTATCCATGTATCTTTTAACATAGGACAGACACGATGATTTAAAAGTAGCATAACAAGTGCATCCAATTGCCATTAAGAAGTCACAAACATGTTAACTAGTTTCATGAAAGTATTTCAAATTGTATATAAAACCAGCTCATTGTATCCCATAATTGCATTATTGTACACAGCTATGATTTAATTAAAAAAGAAGAAGAAGAAGAAGTCACAAACAGTATATGCTAGATCCAGTGATTCTCAACCATGGATATAAATAGAACCATTTGGGAAACTCAAGGAAAACAAAGCAGGTTCCAGGGGACCATCTCAGACATACTGAATTAGAATGTCTGGGAGGGGGTCTGCGCAGTTTTATACCAAGTCTTGCAGGCAGTTCTAACGTTCAGCCAGATTTGAGTAAAACTGTAAAAATAAGTGAATGGCAATTTGAACCTCTTTTCATCCACTTCAGCTTAAACACGGCTGAAGCATCACCTGCCTCACATGCCTTGAAGAATGAAGGTGAGGTACAATCATTTGCCAATAGCACTGGGATCTGAGGCTGAGCTTCCAAGTGGCTTATGTAAAACAAAAAGCCACTGTTTCAGCAAATCTCACCCTGCACCTGTTCTTGTGGTATGTGTTTTCTATATACCCCTTCCTAGACATAGCCCTAAGCTAAAATATCTTCCTGTCTGCATAGCAGCATAGTACCTATATACATAACTTCAGAAAGAAAATACTCTTTTGATGGCATCAGTAACATTAAACTTAATTTTGACTTCTCCCATTATTAAAGGGCTCTATTCTAGTATAAACATGTTTCCCTACTTAAAAGATAAAGTAGAAAATGAAATCAGGCCCTAGGAATACTTATGAACATTTCATAATCTTGCCTGCCTAGGGAGATAAAACAGCAAGAACCAACAGCTTCTAGGAAAATATACACAATAGGTAAAACAGAAACAAACCCCAAGCCTTTCCAGTTTTATTTTATTCAGTCCTTGGGAAAATAGCTTTCTTTTTCGTTATATTTACAAACAAAAGAACAGTTTTGCCTGCCACGGTGGGCTTCCCTGGTAAATGCAATCACAGAAAAGCCTTTAAAATTTAGGAATTTTGTGTACTTTTTTCAGCAAAAAGCTGTTACAGACATAAAAATGTTTGCCACTCCTTAACATGTCCACCATTTTTGTAGTCTACTGTTGAAACCCCATAAATCAGTAATTTTTCTGATTGAAAACAACTATTTCAGCATTTGGTTCAGTTTGCTATTGTAGGTGTTATTAAGCAACAATAATTTTTAAAAATTAGGCATCAATAACTAAATGGTTAAACTAGCAAGTTTTCTACTTATTTCCACTTGTCACTGTATTCTCTACTTGTATTAACATCAACTGCCACCCTGTCATACTTGCCCTCCAAGATGGACAATTCCAACAGGAGCCAACATGAAGAAGCTCCCACTGGCCAAATCTGGGACAATTTCAGCAGCAAAATAATGAAAGTATTGACTTATAACCCATAGAAGAAATATCTATGAGTCCATACAGATGTAAATAAAGTATTGAATGAATAAATGAATGGAGATGGAGAAGAAAGGACAGCCCTTCCTTACAGAATAATTTCAATTACTAAATGCAGTAATAAGAGAAAAACAGAAAATCACCACTGAGCAAACATCACAGTAGTAAATGTTGCAGAGAAGAATCATCAATGGATGTTGAGATTGGTGGACAAAAGCATGAGATACAAGATAGTGTAACAAAGTACCCACAGTGTCAAAGCACCTCCCCAAAAGATATTTAATAAACATAGAGGAAAAATTAGTAACTTTATAATGGAGCTTAGCAGACACCACCTGCCCCAAGTGATAAAAGTTATCACCCATGGTGAGACGTGGTGACATCATCTACCTCCTCATAGGATGAACTGAGTGAGAAAGGTACTTCTGTGGTATTTTTGGCCAAATGCATACCTAAAGAATCTTTCGATGCAACATCAGACAACCCCAAACTGAGAGACATTCTTCAAAATAACTGGCTTGTACTCTGCTAAACTGTTCTGGTTAACAGAAACCAGTAAAAACTGAGGAACTCTCCCAGATTGGGGGAGACCAAAGGTAACTGAACTAAAGGCACTGTGTGATCCTGCACTGGAATAAGAACCTCACTAGGACAGGTGGCAAAACGCAATGAGGACTGCATTTTAGTCAATAATGTTTATCCATACTGGTTTTGACAACTGTACTGTGGTTATAAAAATGTTAACATTTGAGGAAGCCAGGTGTGGTTATAAGGGAACTCCCTTTGTACTTTTGCAACTTTTAAGTCTAAATTTCTTCAAAATGATAAGTAATAGTAATAAAGTAATTGTCTTTCTCACAAATGCATTCCCCAAAAAATTTAAATACAATTTCAAAATACAGCTTTTTCTTCTTCTTCTAAATGCTGCATTGTCATGGACATAACTTCCTCAGGCTACACAACAGAATGACTCTAACGGCTGTCCTGACCATTCTGGTATCCAGCACCTTCAGGCAGACAGATTAATCTCTCTACAAAATCTCCTTATACATTATCTTGAGATTTTTAAAATGAGACAAAAAAATTTTTTAAAGGTTACCCTCCTGAGTTCTCCTAGTCAACACCTCCCTGCTGAAAGAACAAGAGTAAATCCATTTTGTAACAAACTGCCCACTTTCAGTCTATCAAGGCCAAGCAGGGTGCTCACCCTGACTGCAAGATAGCAGCCTGAGCCAAAAAACAACTGTCTGATACAAGCCCAACTAATAGGCGTAAAAAGTATCTAAAGTAGCCAATCATACTCGCCACAACCTGGAAATCCCCTACCCTGCTAGTAACCGCAATAAAACCCCCAGCAACCCAAGGGTCAGGGTCCTCAGCACACTCCCGCTGCAATGGGTAAACTGAGGGCCCAAGCTCGAGCTTAAATAAAGGCTCTTTTGTTTTTGCATCGAGTTTGTCTCCCTGGTGGTCTTTGAGGATTACGTCATCTGGGCACAACATTTGGGGACTCGTCCAGGATCCCCAAGACCCCCAAGGACACAACTCAAAGGGCCGGTAAGTGTCTATTCATGGTGTCGTGTGTTTCCTGTCAACTTGTCTTAGTGTTTTAGGTAACGGGCTCAGGCTTCGGTCAGACTGGAGTGCCTTGACGTAAAAGCCTGAAATTTGGAGAGCCGGTAGGAGGTCAAGGCGGACACGCTGGGGGCCAGCTGGCCAGGGGTAGCAGAAGATGTTCCAGCCCCTCTGGTAAGAGATTTGACCCCCTCCAGATTGGGACGTGGAATCCCCAAGAGGAGTGGACTCAATCCCTCTGGTATTTTTAGGTGGACATAGCGGGTCGCTCCCACAAAATGACTTGACGCCAGTGTCCTGTTTTCCTTCAGATTCGTTGATTTCCCAGAGGGCTGATTTTTTGTGTGAACTGTGGATTGTGTGTCCTTGCTGTGTTGATTTGGCTATCTGTGAAGGGGCGACTTTGATGAATAATGTGGGACAGACTCAGACAACCCCCCTAACTCTCTTTCTAGACCACTTCCAAGATTTCAAAGGCAGGGCCCAAAACGTAGGCCTCGTGGTCAAGAGAAACAAGCTAACTCTTTTTTGCAGGAACGAGTGGCCAACCTTCAATGTAGGGTGGCCCCCAGAAGGGACTTTCCACCTCCCAATTATTTTTCAGGTTAAGGACATTGTGTACTGAATGCAGACTGGCCACCCTGACCAGGTCCCATAACCACCTGGCAGGACCTAGTAGAAGACTCTCCTGCCTGGCTGAAAACTATCTTGCCACTGGGACAGGAAAAGTCAGATGCGATTCTTGCAGTTCACGAGAAGGAACTCCCCAAATCCCCCACGCAGCTTTACCCTGTTTTACAGGACAGTACGGACCAGGAGACCCTCTGCCCCCGCTCTTTACCACCCTCCTGCCAGGCCACTGCAGGTGGAATAGCCCCACCTTGGGGAAACAGAGGCTGCTGGAGGAGTGGCAAGCAGTCCACCCTACACTAGACAAAGAGCTCAACAGGAGCAGCCATCACAGAGTCAACAAGTCACTGACTCCACAGCCTTGCCCCTCTGGGCTACAGCCCCTCTCAATGAAGACGGGGATCAGCCCCTCTATTACTGGCCTTTTGCCACTAGTGACCTGTATAATTAGAAAATGCAAAACTCCAAATTCTCAGAGAAACCCACTGCCCTTATTGACCTCCTAGATTCTATCCTCTTTACCTACCAGCCTACTTGGGATGACTGTCATTAGCTGCTGCAAGTATTGTTTACCACTGAAGAAAGGGAGAGGATCCAGACAGAGGCCCGAAAGTCCATTCTGGGTGAGAATGGGAATCCTACCACAAATCAGGCTTTAATAGACAGAGCATTTCCATTGACTTGCCCGAAATGGGACTTCAATACCCCTGAAGGTAAAGAGAGGCTCCAGGTCTACTGCCAGATTCTTATTGGAGGGCTCCGGAAGGCAGCTTGGAAGCTGACCAATTTGGCCAAGGTAGGGTATGTCCAACAAGAGAAAACTGAATCCCCAGCAGCCTTCTTAGAGAGGATCATGAAGGTGTTTCACACTTACGCCCATAGATCCGGAGGTGGAGGAAAATAAAGCTGCAGTTATAATGGCTTTTGTAAATCAATCAGCTCCTGATATTAAAAGAAAGCTCCAGAGAATAGATCGATTAGCTGAAAAATCTCTACAAGACCTGCTTGCAGTAGCCAAAAGAGTCTATAACAAGAGAAGAAACCCCGGAAGAGAGAGAAACTCGGCCTTGTCAAAAACAGACCCAGGATGGTGCCAAAATCCTACTCGCCTCTACAGCAGATTCCCCTGAGGGGAAGGAGCACTGACTGAGGAGACTGGCTGCTGGAGGAGGTAAGGAGCTACCCTGGGGAGATCGCCCAAAGCTGCGGAAAGACCAGTGTGCCTATTGTAAGGAATCTGGACATTGGGCTAGAGAGTGCCCTAAAAGGCAAGGTGACGATCCCCCTCCCTGCAACACGATCCATGTTTTAGAATTGGAAGAATTAAGCAATTAGAGGGGTCAAGGTTCAGAGCCCCTCTCTGAACCCAGGGTAACCCTCAGAGTGGAGCGGACTCCAGTAGACTTTCTGGTAGACACAGGCACCCAACACTCAGTCCTAATCCAGGATCAGGGCAAAATGGCAGCTAAGAAATCTTGGATGCAAGGGGCTACCGGTATGAAGCAATGTTCATGGACTACCCGAAGAACTGTAGACTTGGGCATGGGCTAGGTATCCCATGCCTTCATGGTTATTCCAGTCTGTCCATACACCTTGCTAGGCAGAGACTTGCTGACCAAAATAGGGGTGCAGATCTCATTCAAACAAGAGGAAGCCCAAGTCATGGACAGTCAAGGGCTCACCTTCTGACTATCCATCTAGAAGATGAGTATAGCCTCCATCCACCAGGGACCTCATCAGCCCCCTTCAGAAATATCCATCTGGCTATGCTCACACCCATCTGCATGGGCAGAAATAGGAGGGATAGGAGTGGCAGCCCACCGGCTCCCTCCCCCACCCCTCCACCCCCCCACCCCCGTCGCCCCCCACCCCCATTGTGGTGGAACTCAAGCCCAGGGCGGAACCTGTATGGGTAAACAATACTCTATGGCCCCGGAGGCAAAACAAGGCATCCTCCCACACATCAAATGCCTCCTTGAGGCCAGGATTTTAATTCCTTACCAGTCAGCATGGAATAATACTCCTTTATTACCAGTTAAGAAGCCTCTCATCAATCACTATCACCCAGTGCAGGATCTATGGGAAGTCAATAAGCGAGTAATTGACATCCACCCGACTGTCCCCAACCTGTATGCTCTTGAGCTCCTTAGATCCCTCTTGAACTTAATACACTGTACTAGACCTGAAAGACTTCTTCTTCAGCATACCGCTGGCACCCCGGAGTCAAGCCATGTTTTCCTTCGAGTGGAGTGACCCAGAAAGGGGCGTCAGTGGACAGCTGACATGGACCCACTTGCCACAGGGGTTCAAAAACTCACCAAACATCTTCAATGAGGCTTTGCATGAAGACCTAGGTGAGTACCATAGGCAGCACCCCAACCTGACCCTTCTCCAATACGTGGATGCCATCCTGATTGCAGCCGGCAACGAGCCAAGCTGCAGACAGGGAACAGAGGATCTACTCACCACCTTGGGGGACCTCGAGTACCGAGCATCAGCCAAGAAGGCCCAGATCTTTCAACAAATGGTAAGGGACACACCTGGGCTGTGTCCTCAAAAATGGACAGAGATGGCTGTCAGAGGCCAGGAAAGAAACAGTGTTAAAGATTCCTACTCCCACATCACCAAGGCAAGGCAATTTCTGGGGACAGCTGGGTTTTGCCGACTATGGATCCCTGGCTTCGCTGAAATAGCTAAACCTTTGTATGAGGCCACCAAAGAAACTCTGCCCTTCCTCTGGACAGAAGAGAGGGAGCAAACTTTTCAGAAATTAAAAACTGCTCTCCTCTCAGCCCCCACACTGGGACTCCCAGATATAATTAAGCCCTTCCCTATGTCCCTATGTAGATAAGCATAAGACAGTGGCCAAGGGAGTGCTAACTCAGACTTTGGGACCGTGGAACAGACCAGTATAGCATACCTGCCCAAGAAACTAGACCCAGTAGTGGCTGGGTGGCCCCCTTGCCTATGCATCATAGCCGCCACCTCCTTGTTAGTTAAAGATGCAGATAAACTTACCTTAGTGCAAGAATTATTGGTAAATACCCCCCATGCCATCGAGGGGGTCCTAAAACAGCTCCCAGATCAGTGGATAAGCAACGTCCGGCTGGCCCATTACCAAGGCTTATCGCTCAACCCTCCCCAAATCCAGTTCCAACCCAGCAGCGCACTCCACCCCGCTACTCTGCTACCAAACTTAGATGCAGACAAGCCTCTCCATGACTGCACTGAGATACTCGCTCAAATCCAAAGCATCGGGCAGGACCTAACCGACCGGCCACTACCAGATTACCAGATGCCGAGGAAACCTGGTACACCGACAGCAGCAGTTTTATCAAAGATGGACACAGGTATGCGGGGGCTGCAGTAGTCTCAGAGTCCAAGACCATCTGGGCAGCCCCGCTTCCAAAGGGAACTTCAGCTCAGGCGGCAGAGCTAAAAGCCCTAGCCAAGGCTCTAGTGCTAGGCAAAGACAAAAAATAAATATTTACACAGACAGTTGATACGCTTTCGCCACTGCACATGTCCATGGGACAATTTACCAAGAACAAGGTTTACTAACAGCAGAAGGCAAGACTATCAAGAACAAGCAGGAGATCCTGGATCTCCTGGCCGCCATCTTGTTACCCAAAACACTGGCCATCATCCACTGCCCAGGCCATCACAAGCCAGACACCCTGGTAGACCATGGGAACCACAGAGCAGATCAGGGGGCAAAGAAAGCTGCCCTTGCAGTGGAGCCAGTCCTACCTGTACAACTACCGGACCCAGGACCCCCAACATTACTGGAGGAACCGTTCTACTCCGAGGAAGACCTGAAATGGATAAACAAAATATTGCAAGCCCAATGTCCAGATGGCCCCTGGTGGAAAAAATGTCGATGGGAAGATAATACTCCCAGCCACTCTGGCCAGCTGAGTATTGCGGCGAATGCACCAAGCTACCCATATGGGCACTTACAAAATGAAGGATCTCATCAGGCAGGCCAAGATGAAAATTGAACAAATGGACACAAAAGTAGAAGTAGTGGCTGCGTGCACAGCCTGCCAGCTCACCAATGCAAGAGCTGGCCCTCATAGCCAGGGCACCCAATTATGGGGCGCAAAACCAGGCGCATACTGGGAAGCAGATTTCACTGAAGTCAAACTTGGTAAATATGGCTATAAGTACCTCTTAGTTTTTGTAGATACCTTCTCTGGATGGGTTGAAGCCTTCCCAACCAGACATGAGACAGCCCAGATAATAGCCAAGAAGATATTAGATGACATCCTACCCAGGTATGGCTTCCCCACCCTAAAAGGCTCAGACAACAGACCAGCCTTTGTCTCAGAGGTAACTCAAGGAGTAGCTACAGCAATGGGGGCAGATTGGAAATTACCTTGTGCATACCGACCCCAGAGTTCAGGTCAAGTTGAAAGAATGAATAGAACATTAAAGGAGACCCTAACTATATTAACCATGGAAACCAGCAGGGACTGGGTGGCTCTCCTTCCCTATGCCCTTTATAGAATTAGAATATAGACTATAGAATTATAGTCCTTATACTTTAGGACTTACCCCCTATGAAATCATATATGGTACCCCTTCCCCCATCACCCCTAGCTTGCAGTCTAAAATGATAGCAGAGTTAGAAGACCATGACTTACTCCTTTCTTTAGAATATCTCCAGCGGGTCCATTCAGACATCTGGCCCCACCTCAAAGCCATCTATGAAAGCGACCCAGTTCCAGAATGCCATAAGTACCGGCCCAGCAATTAGGTATATGTTAAAAGATACCGCTGCGAGACAATGGAGCCTCAGTGGAAAGGACCCTACATTGTAGTCCTGGCAACACCCACCACACTCATAGTAGACTCATAGTAGACGGCATCGCCTCCTGGGTTCATCACACCCACGTCAAGCTTGCAGATCCCTTGGCCATCCAAGAAGACTTCATCCCGCAATGGAAGATCCAAAGAAACACAAACAACCGGCTAAAGCTCAAGCTGTGCAAGGAGCAACCACCCCAGGACTGACTCTGGTACTATTCCTCACCCTGACTCTCTTAGCTTCAGTCATCTCCCCAAGCAGTTGCTACTCCAATCCCCATAGACCCTTTAACCATACTTTGATCATTATAAGTGCCAACACGTGAGAAGTTATTAATAGCACCTCCCAAGTGACCCCCAAAGGCACCTGGTTCCTAGACCTACAGTTTGACCTCTGCCGATTAGCGGCTGGAACCTGGGAAATAAGGGATCAAGCAGTGGGAGGAGCTTGGGTTCCCGGCTGCTCACAACCTTCCCAGAGACAGGCATTAAGAAATACTTATTTCTATGTTTGCCCCGGAACGGGCAGAGATCGGGACCGAGTAAAAAAGTGCGGGCAACCTCAAGATTTCTACTGCTCTTCGTGGGGATGTGAGTCAACCAGTTGGTTCAATTGGAAAATCCCCATCAAAACTGACCTTATTTGAGTCTCCAAAGCCCCTGACCACCCACCTGGGGGCTACTTCGGATGCTCGTGTCACCCCAGTCAGCCTTGTTGCAACCTCCTGACCCTTACCTTCACTAAGGAGGGGAAAACAAAGCAGGGGTGGGAGACTGTCAAGACATGGAGACTTAGGCTATACCAAACCAGGTATGACAATGGATTACTGTTTACCTTTCAATTGAAAGTAAATCTGGTCACCTCTGAGTCACCCACAGCAGTTGGGTCTAACCTGGTGCTTGCTCCTTCCCATCCTCCCCAGGTCCCTGCCCTTCAGCATCCTAGCTCCTGCCTATATCCTCTGACACCCTTGCAGCAATATCCATCTCTAACCCGATGTGGGAACTCCTTACCAAGACCTACAGAGTGTTAAATGCCTCTAGGCCAGACCTCACAGAGTCCTGCTGGTTGTGCCTTGAAGTTAAATCCCCATACTAGGAAGGCATTGCTTTACAGGAGCGCCCCACTGTGAGTACAACAGCTGATGCCTGTAGATGGCAGCAGCGAGGCCCCCGCATAACCCTGCAAGCCATATCAGGACAAGGACTGTGTATAGGACATCCCGGCCCCCTATTCCAACACCGATGCAACGACACCTTCGCATGGAACAGTACCGGGTATCTTATACTCTCAAATAACACTTGGTGGGCGTCTTCTATAGGCCTAACATCCTACGTACACAGGGAAGTGCTCAACTTTACCTGGGAGTTCTGTGTCCTAGTCCAACTGTTGCCCCGCCTCATGTATTATACAGACAACAGTATCTATCAAAGGCTAGAAAGTACCAATCCTAGGTCTAAATGGGAACTGGTCTCCACCATGACATTAGCCATGGTCATGGGTTTAGGACTGGCAGGAGCTGGGACCGGTGTCTCCTCATTAATCATCCAGGATAAAAATTATGATGTCCTGTGCACTGCTATAGATCTACATATAAAAAGATTAGAAAAGCCCATCACCCTCTTATAAGAATCTCTAACCTCCCTGCCAGAAGTAGTCTTACAAAATAGAAGAGGCTTAGACCTCTTATTCCTCCAGCAAGGGGGACTCTGTGCAGCCTTAGGAGAAGAGTGTTGTTTCTATGTTGACCACTCAGGGGTGGTTAAGGAATCCATGGCACTAGTCAGAGAGGGGCTGCACAAAAGAAAACTAGAAAAAGAACAATCTCAGAGCTGGTATGAATCCCTCTTTAACTGGTCACCTTGACTCACAACTCTAATTACTGCATTAACCGGACCTTTAACTCTGCTCATTCTCCTCCTCACTGTGGGCCCCTGTGTCATCAACAGGCTTTTAACCTTCATTAGAGAGTAGGGATGAGCAGTGCAATTACTTGTCTTACAAAGCAAGTACAAGCACTGTCCACAGAGGAAAACTGTGAAACCCCAGCCCCATGATTGGGTCTGGATGGTCGCAAGATAAGG
>CAUYRH010098462.1:0-18728 GCA_963574655.1 Perodicticus potto
AGTACCTATATTACTAAACCTCTTCCAAAATATAGAAAAAGAAGGAATACTACCCAACAGATTCTACGAAGCAAATATCACCTTGATCCCTAAACCAGGGAGAGACCCAACAAGAAAAGAAAACTATAGACCAATATCACTAATGAATATTGATGCAAAAATACTTAACAAGATACTAACAAACAGACTCCAACAACACATCAAACAAATTATACACCATGACCAAGTGGGCTTTATCCCAGGGTCTCAAGGCTGGTTCAATATACGTAAATCTATAAATGTAATCAAGCACATAAACAAATTAAAAAAAAAAGATGGAGACTTTACCTCTTTTACATTTACATGGATGGAGCTGGAGCATATCATACTTTTTAAAGTATCTCAAGAATGGAAGAAAAAATATCCAATGTACTCAGTACTATTATGAAATTAATTTACAATCACTCACATTTTCATATGAAGAATAGATCACAACTATGGCCCAAGATGAAGGTGGGAGGAGGGGGGATGGGAGAGGAGAGGGGAGGTCAGATTGAGGGAGGGTGAATGGTGGGATCACACCTATGCATAATGCAAGGGTACATGTCGGATCTATTAGTATAGAGTATAAATGTCTTAACATAATAATTATGTAAACGAGATGTAAGCATTCCTAATCTGTATGAAATCAGATTGTACCCCATAAATGCATTAATGTATAATGAAAAAAAATAAAAATGTTAGCACACTTGAAAAAAATATTTAGAGTGAGAGATTTTGAAATAGATGTTTGATTAACTCATGACTCAAAGAAGGAACTATAGTGTAATCTATAAAATATTTATAACTTAATGTTATACAAATAACTCATATAAAACTAAAGTGGAATCCCATAGTCAACCACCTCCCTACATTGACCACTTTCTTAAGTTGACCTAATTTTGATACACCAGACATGTACCACATATGTGTATCAGTATAGTAGGCTTAGTTCCTTATGTTCACCACCTCTACATGTTGATCAGTTTGTTACAGTCCCTTGAGTAGTCAACTTACAGAGGTTCTACTGTATATAGGGTACAAGAAAGGAAGATTGTACTTAGAGAGAGATTTATAGTCTTAAATACTTTTATTTAGAAATAAGGAGAATTTATACATTAAGTGCCCAAATTAAGAACTTAGAAAAGGAACAATAAAATAACTCCCAAAAGTAGTAGAAGGAAGGAAATGACAAAGATAAGGGTGGAAAATTAATAAAATAGAAAATATACCTTTTTTTTTTTTGCAGTTTTTGGCCGAGGCTGGGTTTGAACCTGCCACCTTCGGCATATGGGGCCACCGCCCTACTCTTTTGAGCCGCAGGTGCCGCCCCCAAATATGCCCTTTTTTAATTCTGGGAAGCTACAGTAGACATGATTTAACAAATTCCCAAATTGGTATTTGAAAAGATTGTTTTTTAGAAAATAGACAAACTTGTGATATCACTATTCAATTAATAAAGAGAAGGTTTCAAAAGGTTTTTACCATGAACTATTTTATGCTGATAAATCTCAAATTTTAAACAAAATGGATAATATTCAAATATAACTTAAAAATAACTCAAACAGAAATAGAAAACCTAAATAGAACCATAAACTTTAAATATATTAATCAATAGTTAAAACTCTACCACTCTACCTCAAATCCACAACCCAGAAAAGTTCACAGGTGAATCCTGTCATTCAAGAAACATAAATCCAGTCTCACATAAAACTCCTCCAAGGAATAGAAGAACAAGAAAAATTCCCCCAACTCATTTTATGAGACTTTATAACCTTGATAAGAAAATTGACAAGAATATTACAAGAAATAAAAAGAAAAACACAAGCCAATCTCTCATATAAACATAAATGCAAAAATCCTATGCAAAATATTAGGATCTCTATGGAGAAAATGTTAAAACATTACTGAAGGATATTAAGGAGATCTAAATGAGTAGAGAGATATGCCATGTTCATGGATAGAAAGACTCAATATTGTAAATATGTCAATGACCCACAAATTAATCTATAAATTCAATACAATTCTAGTCAGAATCCCAACAAGGTGGAACTTAAAAAGATTCTAAACTGATTCTAAAAGTTATATTAAGGCACAAAGGGCCAAGATTAGCAGCTGATACACTGAACATTTGCTATTTTCCAGTCAGTCTTCTAATCACTTGCTACATGCTTTGCATGTATGAATGCATTTATTCTTCATAATAATCCTATAGGGTAGGTCTTATTTTTTGCTGATTTTATATATGAGAAACCTGAAGTACAGAAAGGTTAAGTTCCTCGGCCAGGCTCATTCATTCAGTAAGCAGCAAAACCAGAACTCAAACCTAGGAAATTTGGCTCCAGATTCTATATTCTTAAACTCCACACTAAATACTTTTGAAGAACAAGTGGGAGAGTTCATCTTGCCTCATATTAGGGCTTACTAGAGCCATATTCATTAAGAGAGAGTGGTATCAGCACAAAAGTAGACAAATGGGCCAATGGAATAGGATAGATAATTCAGAAATAGACCCAAGAGGCCAATCCTAGGAAGGAAACTATAATTAGAATTAATTCAATGAAAGTTTATGAAGAACCAACTATGTGTTAAGCCCTGGAAATGCAAGTTCCTTCTATCACAGAGTTTAATTAGTGGTGGAAGACAGAAAATAAACAAGTAAAAGTTATAAGCAGTTTATAGTAGTAAAGTGCAGCAGGGAGCAATGTGCTCAACCGAAGCCTAAAGAATTGTATGAAACATACCACTATAGGTAATGTTGAGGCAGTTGGGAGGTGGTTAATGACTTCAGAGATCTGAAATGGCGCCAGTAATGGCTTCTTCAATTGACGTTAGGATTAGCTGGGGCAGATGGAGCAGGAGGAGAGCCAGAACACATTCCCTAAGTGTTTAGCACCCCCTACCTAGATGAACAGTGTTTTTCAGCAGAGGTGTACCATGTAGGGCAGCCTGGGGCTTACCAAGGCAGTGACCAAGAGATGACAAGTAGTGTAGGGAAATGTTAGAAATGGCATCTCCTCTTATTGAAGCCCGGGGATTCTGGGTGAAGTATGGCAGTTATTCAAGACATCTGGACAAGGCTTTTGAATCAAGACATTAGAGTATAATGTGATACAGACAGGGGGATTTTTTTGTCATATATGAAATCATTAAAAATCTCTATGGACTGTTTTCAGAATTTTTACCAACCACACAAATTTCTGGGATAATTTTGCAGCAGGATTCAGCCATACTGGCCTACTTTTTTGTTTTTTCAGCATACTATTCTCATTCCTATCTCAAGTCCTTTGCAATTCCTGGAATAATCTTCTTCCATACCTTTGTAATATTTCAACTCAAATATCACTTCTGTAAGATAGGCTTTCTTTGATAACACTATGTAAAGTAAGCCCTTGGTCACTCTCTATCACATTTTCTTGCTTAATATTCTTCATAATACTTATCATTATCTGAAGTTATCTTGTTTATTTGTGCACTTGTTTACTGTCTACTTCTCCCACTCAAATGTAATCTCCATGAAGACAGAGACCATTTCTTTCCAGATAACTGATTTATGTCCAGTGCTTCATGTAGTGCCTGGCATATGGCAAGTGCTTAATAAATATTTTTTGAGTAAGCAACAAAGGAAGAAAATAAAGAAGGAAGCAGGGAAGAAAGAAAGGAAGGAAATGTATCTGTTCAGGAGGGAAGATAACCTATCCTGGAATAAGAATTTGAAACTCTCTGAGTTGACCCCTTAGCTTCTGCCAAACAAGATTGTATTTAGACTTCAACCTAATGTCTGTGCAAGATTGTTGCCATTAGATGCAATCAGAGAAACAAGGCGTCAAAATGTTCTGGTCATAGAATTTTCCGGAACAGACCTATACCATTGTCCCCAACAACTCTGGCTTCTGATAGTAGTTCTGGTTGTCTGGATGCCTAGAAAAACCAAATAGAGGAAGGCATCATACTTCTGATGTGAGATAAAGTTCTCTTTTTGCCTTAGTTTTAGATTATTATGATTTCTAACTTAGTTTATATTACATGTATATAACTCAGTGTATTCACACTTTATTTTCTTCTTTTGAGAGAGTCTCACTATGTTGCCCTCAGTAGTGTGCTGTGGCATCACAGCTCACAGCAACCTCAAACTCTTGGGCTTAAGCAATTCTCTTGCCTCGTCCTCCCAAGTAGCTGGGACTACAGGCGCCCATCACAATGCCTGGCTATTTTTTGTTGCAGTTGTCATTGTTGTTTAGCTGGCCCCGGCTGGGTTTGAACCCACCAGTCTTGGTGTATGTGGCAGGTGCCGTAACCACTGTGCTACAGGCGCTGAGCCTGTATTCACACTTTTTAACGATTGATCTTGGTGGAATGATTGTTTAGAATGTAAAAGTGAAGAAAAGGGCCACTTAATTCCACTATTCCTCTTTTTATATTGAATATTTAATTAGATACATTTTATTTCTTCATTTTTTTAGCCACTATTGTGTTTGTAGTAACAAAATGGTGAGATTATATGTAAAAATCTAAACTAAATGCTCTGGAAACATTTTTTTTTCAGATGCATTTGGTTTAAAAGGATATGTATATGAACACTTTCAGAATACAAAACAGCCAATAGTTATAGTAAATCTATGTGTTTTCTCTTTCCATGTAGGCATTAATGTCAAATATTCTATGTATAGCCAGGTAACATTTTAGATAAAATGTATTAACTTTTGATATAAACTGTTATAGTGCACACCAGTTGTTATAAAAACTTTATATGGGAAAAATTAAAAGAAAAAAGAATAATAGTGGCGATAGTGGACATCCTTGTTTGGTTCCAGTTCTAAGTGGAAAAGCTTTCAGTTTTACACCATTCAGTATGACGTTAAGTGTGGGTTTGCCATAGATGGCTTAAGTCAGCTTAAGAAACATGCCACCTATGCCTATTTTCTTAAATGTTCTTGTTAGAAAATGTTGCTGATTTTTGTCAAATGCTTTTGTCTGCATCTACTGAAAGGATCATATGGTCTTTGTTTTTGCTTGCGTGGACATGGTGTATTACATTTATGGATTTTAATATGTTAAACCAACCTTGCACCCCTTAGATGATGTCTTCCTGATTGTGATGTATATTTTTTTTAATGAGTAGTTACAATTTATTAGCTAAGATTTTGTTGAGTATTTTTGCATCAGTATTCGTTAGTGAAATTGGTCTGTAGTTCTCCTTTTTAGTTAGGTCCTTTCCTGGTTTTGGAATCAAGGTGATGTTTTCTTCATTGAATGTAATGGGGAAGGTTACTTTCTTCTGAATGTTTTGGAATAGGTTCTGCAGTATAGATAGATACAAGCTCATCTTTGAAGGTGTGATAGAACTCTGATATGAAGCCATGTGGTCCTGGGATGTTTTGTTGTTGTTGTTGGAAGCTTTTTTATTGTTTCTGCAATCTCAGTGCTTGATATTGGTCTGTTCAAGAGATCTATTTCTTCCTGATTAAGTCTAGGAAGATGATGTGATTCCAGGTATTGGTCCATTTCCTCCTAGCCAATGAAATCAGGCAAGAGAAAGATATAAAGGGCATCTAAATGGAGGCAAGGAGGTTAAACTCTCCCTCTTTGCTGATTATATGATCCTATATTTAGAAAACCTCAGAGACTCAACCACAAAACTCCTGGAAGTCATCAGGAAATACAGTAATGTCTGATTTTATACAGGGTATAAAATCAATATCCACAGATCAGTAGCCTTTGTATATGCCAATAACAGCCATGTTGAGAAGCAAATCAAGGACACAATTCCCTTCACGGTAGCTTCAGAGAAAATGAAATACTTAGGAATATACCTAATAAAAGAGGCAAAAGATCTTTTCAAGAAGAATTATGAAACTTTAAGAAAAGAAATTGCAAAAAACACTAACAAATGGAAGAACATACCATGCTCTTAGCTGGGAAGAATTGATGTTGTCAAAATGTCTATTCTGCCCAAAGCAATCTACAAATTCAATGCAATCTCCATTAAAATACCAACATCATATTTTGAAGAACTGGAAAAAAATACTACTTCATTTTATATGGAACAAGGAAAAAGGCCATATATCTAAGGCTATTCTTAGTAATAAAAACAAAGCCAGAGTCATCACCCTACCAGACTTCAGGCTATATTGTAAGTTCGCAGTAATCAAAACAGCATTTTATTGGCACAAAAATAGAGACATAGACATATGGAGTAGAATAGGAAACCAAGAGATAAAACCAGTCTCTTCTTGCCATCTGATATTTGATAATCCAAGCAAAAGCATACAGTGAGGAAAAGAATTCCTATTCAATAAATGGTGCTGGGAGAACTGGATAACCACATGTAAAAGACTGAAACTTGACCTACACCTTTCACCCATTATAAAAATTGACACAAGATGGATAAGAGACTTAAATCTAAGACACAAAATGATAAAAATCTCAGAAGAAAGTGTGGGGAAAACTCTTGATGATGTTGGACTGGGAAAGATTTTATGACAAAGACTTCAGCGGCCATCACAACAACAAAAATTAACAAATGGGATGTAATTAAACTGAAAAACGTCTGCACAGCGAAGGACACAACAAGGAAAGCAAAAAGACAACCTTCAGAATGGGAAAAGATATTTGTAGGGTATGAATATGACAAAGAGTTGATGACTCCAATCTACAGAGAACACAAATTAAGCAACAGAAAAGAGTAAACAATCCTATCTACCTCTGGGCAAGAGATAAGAACAGAATTTTCTCTGATGAAGACAGACGAATAGCTAACAAACATTTGAAAAAATGCTGATCATCCCTGATCATCAGAGAAATGCAAATCAAAACCACCTTGAGATGTCACCTAACCTCAGTGAGAATAACCCATATTAAAAAGTCTCAAAGCTGCAGATGCTTGCATGGGTTGTGGAGAGAAGGAAACACTTTTACACTGCTGATGTGACTGCACACTAATACAACCTTTTTCGGAAGGAAGTATGCAGAATCTTCAAAGAGCTCAAATTAGACCTCCCATTTGATCCTGCAATACCATTACTAGGCATCTATCCAGAAGAAAAGAAAATAATTTTATCATAGGGACATTTGCAGTAGACGGTTTAGCACAGCTCAATTTACAATCACCAAAATGAGGAAACAACGTAAATGCCCACAAACCCAGGAATGGATTAACAAGACTCTTGGGGTGGGACAATTACAAGAGGAACTTTACCTAACAAACACAATCAGTGTTAATTCCTTGTACCCTCAATGAATCCCAAACAATAAAAAAAAAGAAAAGGAAAACAATGTTATATAGTGTGAATGGTGTGAGATTCAGAAGGGGTGATGCTCAAGATAATTTTAGTAATAATACTATTCTGACACACTGTTTTGAATGTTTTGTCTATGTTAGTACGTGTTATGTTGGCAACAATTCTATGAAGTAAGTGTTATTATCACTCCATTTTACATATGAGGGAACTGCAACATAGAGATACCAAGTTACTCATCATAACACATAGAAAGGGATGGAGCTTGAATTTCATCCCAAGCAGTCTGATCCCAGAGCCCTTTCTTTTAACCACTTGCACTGGTACTTTTGATTGCTAATAGTTCCCTTTCCTACTTGAGATAATTGCTCTCAGCTGGAAAAATATGCACAGGGGAGGAAAAAACAGGAGCCTGGATCCTCTGGCAAAAATGTACCCCCTGATTCTTGCAGGTTGCAGGTCTTTGTTTCAATGGATTCTGTGTGTGTATGTATTAATGCATATATACATGTTTATGCAAACTTGTTTACTTATTTCTGTTTTAATAGTTTCATATATACCAATAATAAAGATCAGAAAAAGATGGAAAAGTATTCCATTGCTAATAGCAACACCAAGCACAAATTGCCTAGGAATATAAATTTAAATAAATACTCAAGATTCATCATGTGAAGAAAAGTACAAATACCTAGGAATGTAAATTTAACCAAAAAACTGCAAGACTCACGATGAAAAGTATAAAACTCTACTTAGTAACATAAAATAAGACTTAAAGAATGGAGAAATAGACTTTTAGATAGGAAAACTCAGTACTGTAAAAGCTGCCCAATTTCTCCTAATAAACTCTGAAGACATTCCCAATGAAAATTCCATGAGGTTTAGGGGTTGTTTTATTTTTTAGATTTTAAAAAATTATTCTAAGATTTATCTGGAAGAATAAATACTAAAGAATAGCTATGAAATTTTGAGAAATAGAGCTAATAAGAGAAAATTTACCCTACCAGATGTTATAATTTATTAAAAAGCTACAATAATAAAAATACTGTGGCACTATCCCAAAAATAGAGAGATATACCAGTAGAATTGAAATAGAAAATCTAGAAATAAATTCACATTTATTGTGTTATAAAACAGTCATTTCAGGGAAGCACCTGTGGTTCAAAGGAGTAGGGTGCTGGCCCCATATACCAGAGGTAGTGGGTTCAAACCCAGCCCCGGCCAAAAACTGCAAAAAACAAACAAACAAACAAAAAAAAAAAAGATTCATTGAAGTTCATTGGAAAAAGTAATATTTAATAAGCACTATTGAGACAACTAGCTAATTGTTTAGAAAATAAAGCTGGGTTAATGCTCAACTCCTTATACTATACAAATTTTCAGTATAACAACAAAAAATATGCAAAAATGAAAAGATAAAACCCATGGAAGGAAATACAGGTGAACATTTTTATAATCTCAGAATAACAGAGGCCTTTTAAAGCAAGATGAAATGCACAAAACATAAAGGGAAGATTGACAGATTTAACCACATAAAAATGAAAAATTTCTGTACAGCATAAAATGTCATAAGATTGAAAGACAAATGAAAAATTGGGAAAGAGCACATATGACAGACAGAGGTTAATTTCCTTCATCTTACAACCTATTAGCAATAATATAAATTCTCTACTGGAAAAGTGGGCATATGACACAAACAGAAAAAAATCACTGTAAAGAAATATAGATGGACAGTGAACCTATAAAAAGCTGTCCGCATCATCTTTAATCATAAAAGGCAAATAAGAACCATGATGATTTGCCTATTCTGGATATCTTGAATGACTGGAATTGTATAGTACACTGTCTTGATGAGATGGACTTTGTCACCTTTTGATTTATAAATATTTTATGATGGACTTTGATTTTTAGAATAATTTTAGATTTATTGAAAAGATATTTTAGAGACTTCCTACATAATCTGCACCCAGTTTCCCTTTTTGAGTATGGTACATTTATGTAACTAATGTGATAATTAATGAACAAATACTGATACATTATATTATTAATTAAAGTCCATGATTTCTTCACATTTCCTTAGTTTTTACCAAATGTTCTTTTTCTGTTACAGGATCTCATTCTGGGTACCACATTACATGTAGTCATCCTGTCTTAGGCTTTTCATGGCTGTGGTAGTTTCTCAGAATAATTCCTTTACAATTTTGGAGTACTGGTTAGGTATTTTGTAGGATTCTCTACCATTGGAATTTGTCTGATGTTTTTCTTAGATAAGGAATGATATGAGACCGGGGTTATGAATTATTGGGAGGAAGAGACACAGAGTTAAAGTGCCATTTTCATCATATGATACCAAGGATACATGTTATCAACATGATTTATGTCTGTTGATATTGACCTTATTGAGGTAGTGTTGTCAGGTCTCTCTACTGTAAAGTTATGCTTTTTCACCTCTTCCATACTGTCCTCATTGTAAAGAAGTCACTGTATGACCTATAAAGGAGGCATTATGCTCCCTCTCCTTGAGGGCAAAATATATACGTGAATTATTTACAGTTCTGGACAGAAGATTTGTTTCTTTTACCCAGGTTAATTAACTTATTCAGTCATTTATTTATCAGTATGAACTCATGGATATTCATTTTATACTTTCCATTGTAGTCCAATACTATTTTATTTTGTTGTGTTTGGCTCTAGCTTTGGCCATTGGGAGGTCTTTCAGCTGGCTCCTGTGCTCCTTTAAGATAACTCCATCAGAGAGAGAGTGAATCCTTGCTTTCTGTGGCACTATGAGATGCCAGGCTCATCTTCTATGTTTCCTGTCCCAGTTCTAAAATCAGCCATTTCTCCAAAGAGCCCTCATTCTTTCTAGTGAAGAATGGTATTAGGAACCAAGATCTGGCTACTAGATATGCTTTTGCTCCTGCGGTGTTGTTTCTTCTAGATTCTTTTAGCTGAAAGAGCAAAGAAATAGTTTTAGAATAACCCACACATATATATGCCTATCTCCAAACTATTTATAACTATATTAAGTTAAAAATGAGTTCATACTGATGTCTTCAACTCTAATTCATTACCACGTGGATTATTTTAGCCTCTTCCTCTTACTTACCTGTAAATGCCCATGTGAACAGTAAGAAAGCTAGTTCCCACCATCTGCTATTTATTTAATAACTTGTTCAATTTCAGTACACATGCAAAGCACTGTTGGAATCACTAGCACATATCCCCAAGGGAAACAGGCTTTATCAACTAGATTACAATGCTTTTGTGCAGTTTCTGATGTTAGTCTTTCAGACTCCACACATTTCCAAAGTCATTTAGGTCAGGACTTGTTTGCCCGACCCCTTTCAGCAAAGTTGTTTCACACATTTGTAATACAGTTAAGATTCTTTTGTCACAGTCTATATGCCTTCCTGGAATCCCACTGTTCTGTACTGGTATGATGTTTTAAAACTGCATACATAAAGGTTTATTCTTTGTGCTATAAGGTTCTATGGGCTTTGATACGTGTATAACATCATGTATCTACCATTACATTATTATGAAGACATTTTACCACCCTTAAAAATTCCTGTGCTTCACTTTTTTATCCCCCCACCTTCTGAGTCACAGATAACCACTGACCACTGTGTCTACAGTTTTGCCTTTTGCAGAATGTCATATCATTGAAATAATACAGTATGTAGCTCTTTCAGACTGACTTCTTTCACTAAGCAATATTCATTTAAGTTTCTTCCACGTATTTTCATGGTTTAAGAGTTCTATTCTTTTTAGCACTCAATAGTATTCTATTGTTTGGGCATACCACAGTTTGTTTACCCATTCATTTGCTGAAAGATATATTGGCTGCTTCCCATTTTTGGTGATTATGAATAATGCTGCTATAAACATTTGTGCAGGATTTTGTGTGGGCATGAGTTTTTAAGTCAATTGGATATATATCTAAGAGTGCAATTGCTATATCATATGATGACTATCTTTAGCTTTGTAAGAAACTGCCAAATTGTCCTCTGAAATGACTGTACCTTGTTGTATTCCCACTAAATATGCATGAGAGTTCCTGAAGCTATACATCCTTACCAGCATTTTGGATTTTTGAAAAATGGTGTAGTGGTATCTCATTGCTGTTTTAATTTGCAAAACCTAATGACATGATGTTAAGCATTGTTTCATATTCATATTTATCATCTGTATATGTTGTCATTAAGAGTATGGGTTTAAATCTTTCACTGATATCTTACTTGGGCTATTTGTTGTCTCATTGTTAGAGTTTAAAGAGTTCTATATATACATATATATATATGGGGGACAGAGTCTCACTTTGTTGCTCTTGGTAGAGTGCTGTGGTGTCATAGCTCACAGCAACCTCAAACTCTTGGGTTTAAGCGATCCTATTGCCTCAGCCTCCCAAGTACCTGGGACTACAGGTGCCCACCACAACACCTGGCTATTTTTTGAGACAGGGTCTTGCTCTTGCTCAGGCTGGTCTCGAACCAGTGAGCTCAGGGTAATCCGCCTGCCTCAGCCTCCCAGAGTGCTAGGATTATAGGCATGAGCCACTGCACCTGGCCTTTAATATATTTTGGATATAAGATTTTATAATCACATGTGTGATTTACAAATATTTTCTCTCAGAGTATGGCATGTCTTTTAAATTTCATCACTTCTGATCAACATTGTACTGAAAGTCCTAGTGCAATAAGAGAAGAAAAGGAAATAAAATATGAAAATTGGGAAGGAAAAGCTAAAACAATTTGTTCACATATGAAATTATAGTCTATGTAGAGAGTCCCAAAGAACTACACACACACACACACACACACACACACATGCACACACACACAACCTTCTGGAACTAGTATATATATATAATTCAATTGCTTTCCTATATACTAGAAACAAGCAATTAGAATTTGAAATTAAATACATAATACCATATATAATAGCAACAAAAACAGGAAAATAATTAGCTGTAAATTTAACAAAATTCGTACAAGATCTATATGGGGAAAACTAAAACTCAGAGAAATCAAAGATCTAGATAAATGGAGAGATGTTCTGTGTTCATGGATTTAAAATCTTGAAATTGTTAATATGTCAATTCCTCCCAACTATGTCTATAGATTCAAAGCAATTCTGATCAAAAGTCCAGCAACCTAATTTCTAGATACAGACAAACTGATTCTAAAGTTTATATGGAGAAGCAAAAATCCTAGAATAGCCAATGTAAGAGAAGGAAAATGGAGTTGGAGAATGAAGTTGGCAAGATTGATAGTACCCAACTTCAAGACTTACTGTAAAAGCTACAGTAATTGAATCAGTGTGCCATTGGTAAAAAAACAAAGTGGATCATGGACCTAAATAGAAAGTGTAAGACTATAAAGCTTGTAGAGATTAGCTTTTAGATACAACACCAAAGTGCAACCCTCGAAAGGAAAATATTGGTAAATTAGACATTATTAAAATTTAGAACTTCTCCATGAGAGACACTGTTTAGAGATTTAAAAGACAAGCCATACTCAGAGAGAAAATATTTGTAAACTAAATGACTAAAATTTAAAAATTTGATAATCCAAAATCCTGGCAAGGATGTAGAGCTTCAGGAACTCTCATGCATATTTGGTGGGAATACAACAAGGTATAGTCATTTCAGAGGACAATTTAGCAGTTTCTTACAAAGCTAAAGATAGTCATCATACGATATAGCAATTGCACTCTTAGATATTTATCCAATTAAATTATCTGTGAACAAATTGTTTTAGTTTTTCCTTCCCAATTTTCATATTTTTTTTTTCTTTTCTTCTCTTATTGCACTAGGACTTTCAGTACAATGTGGATTAGAAGTGATGAGACACACAAGGAGTGTCTTGTTCCTGATTTTAAGGAGAAAGCATTCAGTTTCTTACCATTAAGTATAAAGTTAGCTGTCTGGGTTTTTTTTGATGTTATTTATTACATTGCAGAAGTTCCTCTTTACTCCTGGTTTGCTGAATTTTTATTTTTCTCATGAATGAGTTTCGAATTCTGTAAAATGCTTTTTCTGCATCAGTTATTATGATCATATCATTTTTCTTCTTGAACTTGATGATGCAGTGTAGTGCATTAATTGAATTTTGAATGCGGAGCAAGTCTGGCATGCCTGGATAAATCTCACTTGGTTCTGTGTATAATTGTTTTTATGTATTGTTGGATTCGATTTGCTACTATTTAGAAGAGAATTTTTATATCTATGTTCAATATAAGTTAGAAAATATTCCATTCATTTCATAGAAGAGATTATAGAGGATTGGTATCATTTCTTCTTTAAATTCACCAGTGAAATCACCAAAGTCTGTTACTTTTACTTTCGTAATGTGATTGTTCAATTTCTTTATCAGATATATGCTTATTCAGATGATCTATTTCTTTATTATCATTTTAACTTCCACAAATCAGAGGTGATGAGCTCTCTTTTATTTCTTATACTGGAAGGTTCAGTCTTCTCCTTCTTCTTCTTTTTTTTTCTTTTTCTGTCAGTCTACCTAGAGATTTATTGATCTTATACGTGTGTATATTTTCAAACAAAACAGATTTTGGTTTTGTTGATTTTCTGTATTTTTTTCTGTTTTCAATTTCACTGATTTCTGCTATAATTTTATTATTTCTTTTTCGCACTTGATGTAGCCTTAAATTGCTCAACTTTCTCAGTTTCATAGGTGGAAGCTTAGATTAATTATTTTTTTTAGTATATGCATTTAATGCTTTAAATTTCCCTCTGAATTTTCCTGCATCCTACAAACTGGTAGGTTACATTTTCATTGTCATTTAGTTCAAAATGATTTAACATTTCTTTTGAGACTGCTTCTTTTACCCATGTGTTACATTAGAAATGTGTTGTTTAATCTCTAAATCAGATTTTCTAGCTATCTTTCTGTAATATATTTGTAGCTTAATTCCACTGTGTACTGAGAATATATTTTGTATAATTTCAATTTTTAAAAAAATATTCAGGTGTTTTTTTATGGCCATAATGTGGCCTATATTGGTACATGTTCCATGTAAGCTTGAGACGAATGTGTATTCTGCAGTTGTTGGACAAAGTAGTCCACAAATGTCAATTAGATCCAGCTGATTGGTGGTGCTGTTCAGTTCCACTTATATCCCTACTGATTTTCTGCCTGCTTGATCTATCAATTCCTGAAAGAAATCTGTTGGGGCCTACAACTGTGATAGTGGAGTTCTCTATTTTTTCAAGTAGTTCAATCAGTTTTTACCTTATGTATTTAGACATTCTATTGTTAGACACATATGTGTTAAAGATTGCATGTCTTCTTGGAGAATTTATCTTTTTATCATCAGTGTAGTGCTTATCTTTATCCTTGATAATTTTCCTTGTTTTGAACTTCTTTGAAATTAATATAGGCATTTCAGCTTTCTTTAGTTAGTATTAGCATGGTTTATTTTTCTCTGTTCCTTTGATTTTTTTCAAGTTAGCTGTAATGGATTTAATTTTCTGCATTTTAAATGTGGTAATATATATAAAATAAAATTTACCATTTTAATAATTTTAAAATTGATAACTCAGTGGCACTAATTATAGTCATAATGTTGAGCAATAATCAACACTATCCACTTCCAGAACGTTTTTATCATCCCAAACATAAACTCTGTATCTATTAAACAGTAACTCCTCATTCCTCCCTCCCCCTGGCTCCTGGCAGCCACTATTCAATTTTCTATCTCTATGAATTTGCCTCATCCAAGTATTTCATAAAAATGGGATCATATGATATTTGTCCTTTTGTGTCTGGCTTACTTTACTTAGCATAATGTTTTTATGTTTCATCCATGTTGTAACATGTATCAGAATTTTGTTCCTTTTTTTGGAATTTATTATTATTTTTATTAAATCATAGCTGTGTACATTAATGCATTTATGTGGAACAGTGTGATGGTTTTATATACAATTTAAAATACCTACATCAAACTTGTTAACATAGCCTTCACCATACTTTCTTAATTATTGTGTTAAGACATTTATACTTTACACTTATTAGATTTGACATGCACCCTTGTAAAATGCACCATAAGTGTGGTTGGATCAATTACCTTCCCTCTACCCATCCTCCGCCCTCCTTTTCCCTCCCCCTCCTCTTTCCCTTTCATCTTGGGCTGTAGTTGGGTTATAGCTTTCATAAGGAAGTGTGGGTGCTTATATATTGGTTTCATAGTAGAGCTGATACATTGGATACTTTTTCTTCCATTCTTGAGATACTTTGATAAGAAGAATACGTTCCAGCTCCATCCATGTAAACATAAAAGAGATAAAGTCTCCATCTTTTTTATGACTGTGTAATATTCCATAGTGTACATATACCACATTTATTAATCCATTTGTGGGTTGATGGGCCCTTGGGCTTCTTCTGACTTACCAATTATGAATTGGGCTGCAATAAACATTCCTGTGCGAATATCTGTGTTATAAAGTGACTTTTGGTCTTCTGGATTTTTACAACTGAGTATGATTGCATTGTATATATTTACCACATTTTGTTTAACCATTCATATGTTGATGAACACTTGTTTTTTGCATATTTTGGCCATTGTAAATAACTTTGCTATGAAAATTGCTGTGCAAGTAACTGTTTGAATTCTTGGTTTCAGTTCTTTTGGGTATACTCAGGAGTGAAATTGCTGGTTCACATGGTAATTCTTTTCTTTCTTTTCTTTTTTTTTTTTTTGAGACAGAGTCTTACTCTGTCATCCTGGGTAGGGTACCATGGTGTCATAGCTCACAGCAACCTCAAACTCTTTGGGCTTGAGAAATCTTCTTGCCTCAGCCTCCAAAGTAGCTGGGAACACAGGTGTTCGCCACAACACCCAGTTAGTTTTTAGAGATGGGGTCTCCCTCTTGCTGAGGCTGTTCTCAAACTCCTGAGCTCAAACAATCTTCTCATCTCCCCCTCCCAGAGTTCTAAGATTACAGGAGTGAGCCACTGTGTCCAGCCCTATATGGTAAATCTATGTTGAAGAATCAACAAACTCTTTTCCATAGTGGGTGCACCATTTTACATACTCATAAGTAATTCATGAGGGTTCCAAATATCCACATTCTGACTAATTTTTATTATTTCCCTTTTTTTTTTTTTGACATAATGGCCATCTTAATGGGTGTGAAATGGTATCTCACTGTGGTTTTGATCTGTATCTATTTAATGATGAGTGAAATTGGACACTTTTTCATGTGCTTGTTGTCCATTTGTATATCTTCTTTGGAGAAATGCTTATTCAAAACTTTTGCCTAATTCAAATTAGGTTGTTTGTTTCTTTTTTTGTGGAGTTGTAGAAGTTTTTATACATTCTGGATATTAGTCCCTTATCAGATATATGATTCAAAAATGTTTTCTCTCATCATGTAAGGTATCTATTCATTCTGTTAGTGTCCTTTGATGCACAAATTTTTTTTTAATTTGATTAAATCTTATTTATCTACTTTTTGCTTTTGGTGTATATACTTTTGGTGTCATAGCCAAAGAAATTATTCCTATATCCAATGTCATGAAAATTTCCCTCTATGTCTTTTTCTAAGAGTTTTATAGCTTTAGGTTTTATGTTTAGGTCTTTGATACATTTTGAGTTATAATTTTGCATATGGTGCTAAGTAAGGATCCAATTTAATTCTTTTCAATGTAGTTTTCCTAACATCATTTTTTGAAAAGACTGTCTTCTTTATATTGAATGGCCTTGGTATTGTAGTCAAGAATAAAGCATTGACCATATATGTGAAGGTTTCTTTCTGGCCTCTCTATTCTATTCCATTCAGCTATAGGTGTATCCTTATGCTAGAACCACACTGCTTTGATTATTGTAGATTGGTAGTACGTTTTAAGATCAAGACATGTGAGCCCTCCAACTTTGTTCTTCTTTTCCTAGAGTATTCTGGTTATTTGGGGGTCCTTTGAGATTCCATATGAATTTTCAGGTGAGTTTTTCTATTTCTGGAAAAAAACTGCTGGAATTTTGACTGAGATTGCACTGAATCTGAGGATAACTTTGGGTATTATTGCCATCTTAAAAACTTAAGTTTTCTAATGGTTGAGGACAGGATGTCTTTCCATTTATTTATGTTTTGTTTTCTTTAAGCAATTTTTTATAATTTTCACTGTGCAAGTCTTTTGCCTTTCTGGTTAAATTTATTCTGGAGCATTTCATTCTTTTTTATGATATCGTAAATGGAATTGTTTCTTCTTTTTCTTTTAGGAATGTGCATTGCTAATGTACAAAATGCAACTGATTTTTATGTGTTGATTTTGTATCCTATAACTTTACTGAATTCATTTATTAGATCTGCTTTTTGTGGAATCTTTAGTGTTTTCTACATATAAAATCAGTAATCTTTGAACAGAGATAATTTTACTCCTTCCTTTCCAAGGTAGATGCTTTTTATTTCTTTTTGTTGGTGGTGGTGTCTAATTGCTCTGGCTAGAACTTCCAATATTATGTTGAATAGAAGTGACAAAAGAGGCAATCATTGTTTGATCCAGATCTTAGATGAAAAGCTTTCAGGCTTTCACCATTGAGTATGTTAGCTATGGTTTTCTAATGTATGGCCTTTATCATGGTGAGGAAGTTGAGGTAGAGATTGGCAAAAGAAACTAATATTAACTGCATACATATTATATGCCAGCTTCCCTTTCAGGTAGGTTAATGCATCATTAAGTCATTTGACAAATATATTTTTTTAATTAAATCATAGCTGCGTACATTAAAGCAATTAGGGAGTACAACGTGCTAGTTTTATAAACAATTTGAAATACTTTCATCAAATTGGTTAACAAAGCATTCACTGCATTTTCATAGTTATTGTTTTAAAACATTTATTTTCTACACTTAGTAGATTTAAAATGTACCTTTTTTTAATTTTTATTAAATCATAACTGTGTACATTGGTACAATCATGGGGCACAATGTGCTGACTTTATATACAATCTGAAATATTTTCATTGAACTAATTAACATAGCCTACATGGCCTTTTAATCACTATATGAAGACATTTATATTCTACCTTTAGTAATTTTCACTTGTACCCTTGTAAGATGCACTGTAAGTGTGATCCCACTAATCACCCTCCCTCCACCCGTCCTCCCCCTTCCCGTCCCCTCCCTTGCCCCTTTACCCATTTCTTGTGCTATAACTGGGTTTTAGCCTTCATACGAAAGCTACAGATTAGCTTCATAGTAGGGCTGAGTACATTGGATACTTCTTCTTCCATTCTTGAGATACGTTGCTAAGAAGAATATGTTCCAGCTCCATCCATGTAAACACAAAAGAGGTAAAGTCTCCATCTTTCTTTAAGGCTGCATAATATTCCATGGTATACATGTACCACAATTTATTAATCCATTCATGGGTCGATGGGAACTTGGGCTTCTTCCACGACTTAGCAATTATGAATTGGGCTGCAATAAACATTCTGGTACAGATATCTTTATTGT
>CAUYRH010098463.1:0-10457 GCA_963574655.1 Perodicticus potto
CTCCCAAGTAGCTACAGGCACCCGCCACAATGCCTGGCCATTTTTTGGTTGCAGCCGTCATTGTTGTTTGGCGGGCCCGGGCTGGATTCGAACCCGCCAGCTCAGGTGTACGTGGCTGGCACCTTAGCCCGTTGAGCCACAGGCGCCGAGCAATGTTTGGCTATTCTTTCATTCAATAAAGATCTGAGGATTTCCTCTATACCTTTTACTATCCTGTGCCTTAGAAGGATAGTAACCATGTTTTTCTAAGTAAACTGAATATTCTAGGATTGAGATCAAATTTTTGTTCCCTAATTAATTGATGTAATTTAGGTATAAAATTTACATTTTCGATAAGTTCCTATACTTACACATTGTAATCACTCAATGTACATTAATTGAATTAATTAATTTAGAGCTAACAAAACCTTTTAACCCCTTTTTAATTCCTTCCTAATGTTACTTTAATGCTTATGCAAAATCTTGGGACAGTTGAAAAATTCATACCTATACCTAGGCCAACTGGGTTTTTTTTGAGGGGGTGTTTTTGTTGTTTTGGGCGATTTTTTTGGTGTTGAGATAGGTTCTTGCTCTGTCACTCAGGCAAGAGTACAAGTAGCATCACCATAGCTCACTGCAACCTCAAACTCCTAGACTCAAGCAATCCTCTCACCCTCCTGAGTAGCTAGGACTACAGATATGTGTCACAACATCCAGCTAATTTTTCTATTTTTTTGTCGAGAGGACATCTCACTCTTGCTCAGGTTGGTGTGGAACTCCTGGCCTCAAGAAATATTTCCATCTCAGTCTTTCTATGCTAGGATTGCAGGCATGAGCCATTCACACCCAGTCCCAAATGTTTTAAGTAATTATTTTCAAAATGTTAACATTTTGCATTAACAATGCAAAATAAACAGCAAGTGGCATCATAGCTCACAGCAACCTCAAACTCTTGGGCTCAAGCAATCCTCTTGCTTCAGCCTCCCAAGTAGCTGGGACTATAGGCATCTGGCACAACCCCTGGCAACATGCTGAGACTGTCTCCAAAAAAAACCCCAAAACACAGAGTTACTCCATGAACCAGCAATTCCACTCAAGATAACTGAAAATTTATGTTCACACAAAACCTTGTATGTGATGGTTACAACAGTGTTTTTCATAATATCCAAGAAGTAGAAACAACTCATATCCATCAACTGATGAGTAGATAAATAAAATGTGGTATATCCATACAATGGAATATTATTCAGCCACAAAAAGAAAAGTACTGATATGTGTTATAAAATGGATGAAACTTGAAAGCATTCAACTAATGTGAAAAAAGCCAGTTACAAAAGGCCACATGTTGTTATGATTCCATCTGTATGAAATATCCTGGACAAGCAAATAAATGAACAGAGAAAGTATTTGTAAGAGTGGAGGAATAGAAAGGATCTGCAGGCTTGGCGCCTGTGGCTCAAGCGGCTAAGGTGCCAGCCACATACACCTGAGCTGGCAGGTTCGAATCCAGCCTGGGCCTGCTAAACAACAATGATGGCTGCAACCCTCCCAGCTGCTTGGGAGGTGGAGGCAGGAGAATCACTTGAGCCCAGGAGTTGAAGGTTGCTGTGAGCTGTGATCCCATAGCACTCTACCCAGGGTGACAGCTTGAGGCTCTGTCTCAAAAAAAAAAAAAAAGAAAAAAGAAAGTGTCTGTAAATAAAGGTTCTTTTTAGGATGTTGAAAATGTTCTGTAATTAGATAGTGGTGATGGTTTATACAACTCTATGAGTATACTAAAAACTACTCAGTAGGACACTTTGATAGGCTAAATTTATATGTAAGTTATATCTCTTTTTTTTTTTTTTTTGAGACAGAGTTTCGCTTTGTCATCCTCAGTAGATTGCTGTAGCATCATAGCTCACAGCAACCTCAGACTCTTGGACTCAAGCAATCCTCTTGCCTCAGCCTCCCCAGTATATAGGACTATAGGCATCTGGCACAAAACCTGGCTATGTTTAGAGATGGAGTCTCACTCTTGCTCAGGCTAGTCTCAAAACTCCTGAGCTCAGGGCAAAAGCTGCCTCCACCTCCCAGAGTGCTGGAGTGCTAGGATTACAGGTGTGAGCCATCACACTCAGCCAAGGTCTCATTCTTGATCGGGCTGGTCTTGAACTCCTAAGCTCAAGCAATCCTCTCGTCTCAGCCTCCCGGAGTGGTAGCTAGAATTACAGACAAGAGCCACTGTGCCCACCTTATAAATGATATCTCAATTTTTTAAAAAAAGTCAAAGAGAATGAATGAGGACTAGGAAAAAGCCATTAAATTGGCTAAATCACTATGAAGGGGGAAAAAAAGGTAAGAGACCATCTATGTTCTTATACATAAAGGTGAGAGTAGGTCAACAATGGCAAAAAAAAATTAGCTGGAAGCTGCAGTGAACTATAGTCCTGCCTGGGAAACAGTGTGAGATCCTTATTTTTTTCTTGTTGACTTTTTCTTTTTAAACAACACCTGGCTATTTTTTAGTTGTAGTTGTCATTGTTGTTTGGCAGGCCCAGGCTAGTTTCCAACCTGCCAGCTCCAGTACATGCAGCTGGCGCCCTAGCTGTTGAGCTATACACGCCAAGCCTGTGTTTAATTTTTTTTTTTTTTTTTTTTTTTTAGAGACAGTCTCACTTTCTTGCCCTCAGTAGAGTGCCATGACATCATAGCTCACAGCAACCTCTAGCTCTTAGGCTTAGGTGATTCTCTTACCTCAGCCTCCTGAGTAGCTGGGACTACAGGTGCCCGCTGCCCTTGGTATATGGGGGCGGTGCCCTACCCACTGAGCACCCTACCCACTGACTAGCCACAGGCGCCGCTCCTGTGTTTAATTTTTTTGAAGAAACACTTGTCTTAAACATTAATGTTGGCTTGGCGCCTGTAGCACAGTGGTTACAGCGCCAGTCACATACACCAAGGGTAGCAGGTTCGAACCTGGCCCAGGCCAGCTAAACAACTACAACAAAAAAATAGCTGGGTGTTGGACGAGCACTATAGTCCCAGCTACTTGGGAGGCTGAGGCAAGAGAATTGCTTAAGCCCAAGAGTCTGAGATTACTGTGAGCTGTGATGCCACAGCGCTCTACTGAGGGCGACATAGTGAGAGTGTCTCAAAAAAAAAAAAAAAAAATCAATGTTCTTTGGGCGGCGCCTGTGGCTAGTCAGTAAGACGCTGGCCCCATATACCAAGGGTGGCAGGTTCAAACCCTGCCCTGGCCAAACTGCAACAAAAAATAGCCAGACATTGTGGCGGGCACCTGTAGTCCCAGCTACTCAGGACTACAGGGATTCAAGGGAATCGCCTAAGCCCAAGAGTTGGAGGTTGCTGTGAGCTGTAACGCCATGGTACTCTACCAAGGGCCATAAAGTGAGACTCTGTCTCTAAAAAAAAAAAAAAAAAAAAAGTAATGTTCTTTGATCCCTTTCTTTTTTTTTTTTTTTCAGTTTTTGGCCGGGACTGGGTTTGAACCTGCCACCTCCGGCATATGGGGCTGGCGCCCTACTCCTCTGAGCCACAGGCGCCGCCCTGATCCCTTTCTTTTTGAAAGCTTTGATTTCTCTGCTTTCCTTCTACCGATTCCACTCTAGCTCTTCTGTTTACTTTGGCTTTTTCCAGTTTTCTGAGTTGTCACTTTCATGGAAATAACTCACGATACTTTTCTAAATTATTTCCACTTTGGGTGACCCATAGCCATCTTATATATATATTTAATGTATTAAAACCTAAACATTTAAAATATAACACCTCTCTTTTTTTTTTTTATTAAGTGATAGTTGTGTACATTAATGCATTTATGGGGTACAATGTGCTGGTTTCATATACAATCTGAAATATTTTCATCAAACTGGTTAACATAGCATTCATGGCTTTTTCTTAGTTAACTTGTCTCTGTTTTTATTAATGCTATCAATATTCTTCTTTGCTGCCCCCCAGCAGGTGCTAAGTCTGTATATTTTGTGGGTTATTATTTCTTTTAAGCTATCCTATACTCTTGTTTCCTACTGTGTTCAAATTATTGATTCATCATCCCTGAAGGAACCTCTTACATTGTTCCTTTCTCTTCCTGCTGTTCTAACCCTGATCAGGCCATTATCAGACCTTTGTAGAGGTTTCCTAACTGGTCACTTCTTGCTTACAATCTTCCCTCTTCAAAAACACTTGCCAGTATGTGGCCTATGACTTCAGGGGAACTTGACTGAATGAACACATATATTTATATCCACTCTCTAAAATGACAGTAAAGCAATTAGGCATAGTGGCTAATGCCTATAATCCTAGCACTCTGGGAGGCCGAGGCAGGTGGATTGTCTGAGCTCAAGAATTTGAGACGAGCTGGACATTGTGGTGGGCCCCTGTTGTCCCAGCTACTTGAGAGGCTGAGGCAAAGGGATCACTGGAGCCCAAGAGTTTGAAGTTGTTCTGAGCTATAACACCACAGCACTCTATCAAGAATGACAAAGTGAAACTCTGTCTAAAAAAAGAAAAGGTATATGCTCACTGTGTAAAGAGTATGAGAAAAGGAGGGTAGCAACTAGTAAGTGATGACAAGAACATTTCTTCCCCTGAAGAAATAATATTGCATGTGGCTCGGTGCCTGTGGCTCAGCGGGCTAAGGCGCCAGCCATGTACACCTAAGCTGGCGGGTTCGAATCCAGCCCGGACCCGCCAAACAACAATGATGGTAGCAACCAAAAATGGCCGGGCGTTGTGGCGGGCTCCTGTAGTCCCAGCTACTTGGGAGGCGGAGGCAGGAGACTCGCTTGAACCCAGGAATTGGAGGTTGCTGTGAGCTGTGATGCCATAGCACTCTACCCAGGGTGACAGCTTGAGGCTCTGTCTCAAAAAATAAATAAATAAATAAAAAGAAATAATATTGCACGTGAAAAGAAATTAAGTTTATAATACTATTTCTGTATTCTGTGAATATTTATGTAGTCATATTACTGTAAATAATATTAATCAAAAAATATGATAGAACTATTTTGAAAGGATGAAGGAGGAAAGAAGGTAAGAAAAATTATCTCCTATCATAGGAAGCTGGTATGTAATAGCTGAAATTGAAAAATCATTAACAGTCAAAATACCATAGTTAATTTTCAGTAGAAAAACAGCAAAAGTGTTTGAAAAGTAGTTGCCTCTAGAGAACAGAAATCAAAGGAAATAAGTCATGAGGCTGGTGTTCTTTTAACATTGTCAGCTACATAATACCTCTTAATTTTAAAAATATTGGATATATGGGTGGCGCCTGTGGCTCATTGGGTAGGAGGCCAATATACCGAAGGTGGTGGGTTCAAACCCGGCCTCAGCCGAACTGCAAAACAGAAAAATAGCCGGGCGTTGTGGTGGGTTCTGTAGTTCCAGCTACTTGGGAGGCTGAGGCAAAAGAATCGCCTAAGCCCAGGAGTTGAAGGTTGCTGTGAGCTGTGTGATGCCACAGCACACTACCGAGGGCGATAAAGTGAGACTCTGTTTCTACAAAAAAAAAAAAAAAAAAAAAAATATATATATATATATATGGTATATAGTACTTTGATAAAAACTAAAATTAAAACGCAGTCCACTATGTAATTCCATTACTCAAAAAGAAGTCAAAAGATTGCCATTTCCTGCCACACAATGACAGATTGCTTATCTTTTTTTCAGTCTGATTTCTCCATTCTTTATATAAACCTTTGCTTCTCATTGAAGTGAATTATTAGCCCTTGAACCCTGAATATACCTTGCACAGAAGCCTCTTTCTGTCCTGAACCATTCTCCTACTCTCCTTCTTTTTAAATCCTGCCACTCCTTCCATGAGGCTCTAGCTCCTACTTCCTAAGTTTCCTGATCTCCTCACACCCACACCCACTTGTGTCCCCCCCAATGGCTATGGCCCTAGTTGTCCCCTCATTAGACACTCACATTGCCTTTTCTTGTTTTTGATGAAAGTCTTATCACCGTAACTGGAATAGAATATAGGCTCCAACCAAGCAAAAAGTACATCTTATTACCATTTTATATACATCTTCCACAGTGCTGTGTTTGATAAATATCTGTTTAATATTCAGTTCTCACTCAGCCATCAGAAAGCTTTCTGTTTTGAGATCACTACTCTTTATTCTAGGCATGTCTCAAGACTCTGTACTTTGGTCTAGATCTCAAATCTCTGTGTCTTGTCATCCATAGGTTGAAGGCCAAGGCTTTATTGCTTTGCTGGTGATACTGTCATTGGTTGGCACAGTGTGCTTGTTTTTTCAGAAGATATGAATTGTTTGGGAGAAATGCTAATTTATAGTGCTACTTTGGGAATTTATGAACCTTTTTCCTTTATATCCCCTTGCCTCATGATCCCCAGTACTGCAGAAAGCCAAGAAAAACCAAAAGTAAACAAAACCCTCTGTAATCTCCACTTTTTCTCTGCACTCTCTTAAGAACAGCCACCTGGTTTTGCATGCCCCCCAAAGAGGCTTTGTGATATATCCTCACCCACTGAGCTCAAGCTCCAATGTGACCTAGAACATGTGGTCAGTAGTTTTTAATCTTGTAAAGGACAATGAACTCTACAAGACAGTGTGTAGTAAAAGCTTGAACCCTGTGCTCAGAAAAAATGTGTTCACGTAACTGTAATAAAGTGTATCCAGGATTTTGGTTTTTTAGGTGTGGTAAGGACAGCAGAGAAGCAGATGGTTGCCATTGAAAGGATATTTGTTACTTACAGTTGCCAAGAGATAAGGAACCTGCCATGCCACACAACACAAAGCCACATGGGGAAGTACCAGGCAGTTAGGAAGAATGAGGCAACGGGGAAGCATAGACCAGAACATTCTTTGGGGTTTTCAGGGTGAGGAATGGGCGAGTGGGAGTAAATATCCTTAGTAAGTTTAGGATTGAGTTAGTTGAATAATTTTGGCAGACTCTGGGCTATTTGTTCATACCTGGCCCTGGGGTGATTTAGAGTTGAAGGAATATTGGCTTGGTGTGTGAGAGTTTTAAGGAGATGGTTCCGGGTCTGGCCTCTGGATTGGTTGGTTTGTGTATCAAAGGCAAGTCGTTTGCTATCTCTAGGAATTAACTAAGAGGGGGAGTCATTTGTATGCCAAGACTCCAAGATGTCAAAACTTCATAAAATATAAAAAGTTTTAAAACACAGCTAATGTAATAATACATGTACTGTTTCAGTGGTTTCTTGGATCTCCTGAAGTCCGTCTGTAGACCCAAAGTTCAAAACCCAACATGGGCCTAGGAGCCCTGTGCCTTTGAATATGATGTTTGGGTTTAGTCTACCTCATCTCAAAAAGACCTATAGTTTATTACCTGTAAAAGCCATGAACATGTAGCAACTGCTTCACTTCTTTATGGTACAGATTTTCTTTCTACTTTATTTTGCCTTTTATACTGGGAGCTTGTTTGTGGGTATTTTGTGCCAAGAAGGATAAGCTTGCATTCCCTAATTGAGGCATCAAGTCTGTGCTCACAGGGTGTCCTGATGACATTTTAAATACATGGAAATTTTTGAATGCATGAAAACATCTAGTGCTGATTCTCTGCTGCATTTTTGCTCTGGCACCTGCTCCTCTCTTCTTGGAGTTTATCCCATTGCCTAATTTTGTACATTGTTTCCAAACCTTTCATTAACCATTGTTGGAATTTTTGCTTTTTAACCTCAGCATCCCAGCTTATCTTTTGAACAGAAACAGAGCCATCTCTGACTACTAGGCATTTCCTAGAGTGAAAAGCTCTCCATCTCTTCTTTTCTGACTTTTCAGAGCATCAAATGGCTGTGCTAATCCTGCTGACCTCAAGGCAAAAGCCTTAAGAGGCCATCAAAGGAGAAGGTCTGCTCCCATCTTGGATCTTCCAAAGGCCAGAGGGGGAATTTTCTTTTTTTTTTTTTTTTAAATGTTTTACCAACTTGCAGTGGGAAAGCTGTCCACCGTAGCTTTGTTTTGGCTGCAGTTATAAAAGAAGTAAATTCTTAAAATATTTCCCCTGCATGAAACCTTCAATATTTTAATGTCCTGGGTACTATGCTAGATAGACTTTCAGAAGTTAGGTGCTTTTCTGGAGTTGCAGAAATCAAACAAAAAGGTTTTTTAGGAATTCTGGAAGTGTCCTTCTGGTTGAGTGGGTGTTTTCTCAAAGGCAAAGGCACTTTGAGTTCTAATCCACAAATTGAGTTGCAGCTGTGTGCTTTGTGCAAGGTACTTTTTTTCATTAGGTGAAAGGACTCAGAGGTACTTAAGTCTCTCAGTGGGATTTTAAGATAGTCCCTAAGTTTAAGGAGAAGACAGTCTAGCAGTAACCCTTTGTTTCTCAATTTAATGTGGAGTTACTGCATATCTTCTATGGAGAACATCAAGATATTTCATATAAAGATGAGGAATTTGTATATGTTCTCACTGTCAAAGGCGCTTATTAATAATGTGCCATGGGCATTCAGGTTTAGGGAATGTGTTGAGTGGGAATAGAGCAAGTTTACTTGGCTTATAGATTTTGAGCTCGACTTCTGGTGGACTGAATTTTAAACCCATCCTCAAGTGGTGTAAATAATGGTAGAGTGTCCTGCCTGGATAGGAGGACAGGAGATTGAGCAGAAGGAATATGGCAGAATAAGAGAGAGAAACAAAATGTTATGGGACTTCCATAGAGGAGATCATACCAGGTTAGTGAGATCAGAAAAGGCTTCTAGGAAAAAGAGGTTATTTGAGAGGGTCCTTGAATGGAGGATAGGGGATCAGGGGATTTTAATAAATATTCATTGTAAGAGAGAAAGAGGAGCGTAGATAGTGGGGACAGTATAAGCACAAGTATAAACATGGAGATATGCTTGAAACACATGCACAAAGTGATGTGAATGGCAAGCAGTGGGAGATGAGCACAAAGAGGTAGATTACGGATTGTAGGGGCCTTGAAGAACAGTCTCAGTTTAGGCAGTAAGGAGGTAAATGATACAATGAACACTGCTTTTAAAAACAATTAATCTGGCTCGGCACCTGTGACTCAATGGGCTAAGGCGCCAGCCATGTACACCTGAGCTGGCGGGTTGGAATCCAGCCTGGGCCCGCCAAACAACAATGACGGCTGCAACCAAAAAATGGCTGAGTGTTGTGGCGGGCGCCTGTAGTCCCAGCTACTTGGGAGGCAGAGGCATGAGACTCACATGAGCCCAGGAATTGGAGGTTGCTGTGAGCTGTGATGCCACAGTACTCTATCCAGGGTGACAGCTTGAGACTCTGTCTCAAAAATAAACAAATAAATAAAATAAAAACAATTAATCTGGCATTGAAAGATGGACTGGAGCCTGCACAGTGGCTTATGCCTGTAATCCTAGCACTCTGGGAGGCACAGGCGGGTGGATCGCTTGAGCTTAGGGTTTCTAGACCAGCCTGAGAAGAGTGAGACCCCATGAGTTCCCATGTTGTGGTGGACACTTGTATGCTCAGCTACTTGGGAGGTTGAGGCAAGAGGATCACTTGAGTCCAGGATTTTGAAGTGTCACCACTCTACCAAAGGTGACAAAGTGAGACTCTTGTCTCAAAAGAAAAAAAAAAAGGCGGTGCTTGTGGCTCAAAGGAGTAGGGCACTGGCCCCATATACCAGAGGTGGCGGGTTCAAACCCACCCCCTATCAAAAAAAGCTACAAAAAAAAAGAGAGAGAAGAAGAAGAGGAACATAAAAGATGGATTGGAGTAAGGAGGATGATAGATGCTTTTATAAAGGAAAAGGGCTCATGACCTTGTATTAATTGGAAGAGTATTTTATGAAGTTTTCCACACTCCCAGAGATATATAATAGAGAAATTTGCAGACGTTCATGGATTCTTGGTGATGACCAGCAACAAAGCTGGTCTTGAAAAGGCGTATGCTATCCCATCATGCTCGCTGGTTCACAGGTATCTTTAGCATGTGATAGCATCAGGTCTGGGATTTTTCTGAGAGGTGGAGTAAGCAGTCTGGTAGATAGGAAGACACTAAAACACATGTTAGTCACCTTTTGCTCTCCTTTATAAAATATCTCTTTTAAAAACTAGAAACTTGCCACAGGCCTTTCTTAGAAATTTATCTAACCTGACATTAAAAATAAGTCTTTCTTGTCTGCAAGGTAAGATATTATATGACATCAAAATGGCATTTAAGAGAGAAGATTGGGCCTGGGCATGTAGTTGCACTTTTCATCTCTTCAGACAGACTGTTCTTAGTTTGAATCCATGAAGCACATGTTCCAAGAGTCTCTGCTTTTGTGAAGTACAAAGTTTGTGTAACCATGTTCCATTCTTAGCTGCCTGCTGGAGGGTCTCACTAGTTACTATCTCAGGCTTTACAGTAGTATAAATTTGACTCATTAAGACTCAGGACATGGGCTCGGTGCCTGTGGCTCAACGGGCTAAGGCACCAGCCACGTACACCTGAGCTGGCGGGTTCGAATCCAGCCCGGGCCCACCAAACAACAATGACGGCTGCAACCAAAAAATGGCC
>CAUYRH010098464.1:0-10264 GCA_963574655.1 Perodicticus potto
GGATAAAGGGTGAGATCACACTTGTGGTGCATATTTGAAGGGTCAGGAGAAAACTTCTAAATACGGATCAAAAATGTTTTCACATGGTAAATGAGAAAATATCATGAATGTTATATCAATCAGGTTGATAAAAATATCTCCGATTGTATGTGAAGCCCATATACTGTACCCCATGACTGAATTATTGTACACAGCTATGACTCAATAAAAAATAATTAAAAAAAAAAGAAAAAGAAAAAGAAAGTGAGTAACAAGGGTTCAGCCTCTCCCCAAATATACAGAATGTCTGAAAGTTAAAGCATTGAAGGAGGCAGGGTGGCTACTGACCCATCCTGAATAAGCCATGTCCGGAAGAAAGAAAAGGCAGGCTATCACAGCTCTGCACAAATACCCTCTACATAGCAGGTAGAAGGACGGGCCAGATGCGGTCCATGGAAGAGTCGGTGGAAATCATTCTGCTCTGGACACCACCTAATGTAGAACTATTTTCTCAAAAATTAAGGGCCTGAATGCCTGGCATCCTGATAAGAATAGCCATGTTGCTTCCAAGGAAATTTGGCAAAATAACACAGAGAAACAAATCCCTCCAACTCAGAGAAGGAGCTTTCCAAGGTTGCTGTCCTTGGCCCCTAGCAGTAGGTGGGAATTATTTCCCATGCTGTGTCTTTGTGGCTTGACCTGCTTTTTCGTCTCTTCTTTCCATCCTTCAGATCTTGATGCTCCTTCTGAAACCTCTTACCTTTTCAGACCAACTTCCCCAGCAGCTCTCAAGTGTCTGATGAATGCGCTCTCCTGGGGATGTCTGATCCAGCAGGCGTAGCCTCGAAAAGGCAGCTCTGTAGCCAAACACCTGAGACGCGGACTGTGTGACAGTGCTCGCCTCACCTCCTTTCTGGATGTAGGAGATACCGTGGAGACTCAAACCTCTAATTTCAGTGAGAAGTCTAGATAAATAGGCAACTACTGTGTTCCTCCCGAATTCTATATGTGTTTCTAAGTTATTCATTTTCTTTCTTCTTCTTCTTCTCCTTCTTCTCTTCCTCCTCCTCCCCCTCCCCCTCCTCCTTCTTTTTTGAGTCAGAGTCTCACTATGTCACCTTGGGTAGAGTGCCGTGGTGTCACAGTTCACAGCAACCTCAAACTCTTGGGCTTAAGTGATTCTCTTGCCTCAGCCTCCCAGGTAGCTGGGTCTACACGCACCCACCACAGTTTTTTAAGATTTATTGACAGTCACCTGAAAATTATGTGGTTGTTATCATTGATGTTTAGCAGGCCCAGGCTGGGTTCAAACCCACCAGCCCCAGCGCATGTGGCAAGTGCCCTAACCACTGAGCTACAGGTGCCGAATGTTCATTTTCTTTCTTTTCTACTCCCACTTATCTCAGAAACAGTGGTTTTAACCAAGTAGAAGATTATTTCTAGCAGGGCCCTCCCCATTCTCTTTCTGACCCTCAGATCATCGTCTAGAAATATTTTCAAACAGTCCTTTGGGAAGAAGCTGGTGCTGCTGTTTTCCTATGTTGAATTTTATTTATTTATTTATTTATTTATTTATTTATTTATTTATTTATTAACTTATTTAGTTGGTCAGTCAGTTAGTTAGTTAGCTAGTTTTAGCAGCTGTCAGTGGTCTCTGGCTTAGGGCTTTTTGAAATTCCTCACAGTGAAATTGGGGTTTCTTTCAAAGGGGTGGTATTTAAAAATGTATGGGAGGTGACCAGAAAGCTTAATTTGTCTGGTTTATCCTGTGTGCCAAAATCAATACCTAGGCATGTAAAGTTTTTTTAAGTTTTATTGACAGTCACCTGAAAATTATGTGCTTGTTATCATACAATATCATACAATCACACACTAGGATAGGATAATCCTTAAAATCTTTGGGTAGGATACTCTTAGTTTCAAAGCAGTCCAAACAGACACACACACTCACACACCCAATTTAATATTAAAGTTACTTAAGTCTAATAGGATAGCTTTTTGCTCCAACATTCCTTTGAACTTGAAATTAACATAGAATGTACCAAACCAAAAGAATTATTTTTCTTTTCTTTTCTATGTGTGTCTCTCTCTCTCTTTTTAACTAATCACTCTAGTTTTAAAACATGACACACAAATTGTCAATTTCACTGTGACTTAGCAATTTATTTACACAGTTATACTGCTTTGGACATAAAACAGCTGAGTTTCCAGCTTGATATAATTCATTTTCTGCTGCTTCAACAAGGTGTTTGGATTTGTGGGAACTCCCATTTGAGGATGAAATTGAATTGAAAATTCATGTGAAGGCTACACAGATGAGGCAAGTCTGACTTCAAGTAAGTGTCCATTAAATATACTCTCCAGTCTCTCGCATAAAAAAACCTGCTCCTGAGGCCTTGAAAATAAATCCCATTATCATATCGATTGAAGTTAGCAAATATAACTCAAATCTAAGGTGAATATAAGTTTATTCCTAGATATTTGTAACAAATTTTCAATATGTAGTTTATATATTGCTCACATTGAGTTTAGTGTAAGTTAATAATGTTTACCATAATGATTTATTGGTTCTTTATGGGTAATCCTAACATATTAAAGATGTTTTTGATTGAGTTCAAATTAACAATACCCTATTAATTCATAATTCATCTTTTAGTCAGAGTTGTAAAATAAAACAAAGGCTACATCAGTCATAAATTAATTTAGATGCAAATCCAATATACAAAGGTAGGAAAAAGACAGGAACAGCTGTTTTCTCATGGGGTGTCAAGTAACTTTACAGTTGAAAAAGATTTGAATAGAAAAAAATCGCTCTACTTCCCCAGAATGGTTTTATTCTATTTAAAGAAATGGAAGACAATTTGCTAGAATCTGGGGGAAAACTACTCTCACAGTTTGTGAAACCCCAACTGTGAGATCATAAGCTCTTTATATTTTAGTTAGTATTTGAGAAAGGACATAAAGAAAGGGGCAGGGGAGAGGGTTTGAAAGGGGAGCCTTCCCTGCTGAACCAGGAAGTCTAGATGGCCCATAAAAATGTGGGTATGAATTGTGGTACATGTACACCATGGAATATTATGCAGCCTTAAAAAAAGATGGAGACTTTAGCTCTTTCATGTTTACATGGATGAAGCTAGAACATATTCTTCTTAGCAAAGAATCTCAAGAATGGAAGAAAAAGTATCCAATGTACTCAGCCCAATATGAAACCAATTTATAGCTTTATATGAAAGCCATGCTGCTTCCAATGAAATTTGCAAAATAACACAGAGACACAAATCCCTCCAGCTCAGAGAGGGAGCCTTCCAATGTTGCTGTCCTTGCCTCCTTGCAGTGGTTGGGAATTATTTCCCATGCTGTGTCTCTGTGAACAAGAAGAAAGGGAAAGGGGAGAGGAAGAGGAAGGGAGGGGATGGGGAAGGATGGGTGGAGGGAGGGTCGTCGGTGGGACCACCTAAAGTGCATCTTACAAGGGTACATGTGAAATTTACCAAGTGTAGAATATAGATGTCTTAACACAATAACTAAGAAAATGCTGTGAAGGCTATGTTAACCAGTTTGATTAAAATACTTCAAATTGCATATAAAACCAGCACATTGTACCCCATGATTGCTTTATTGTACATAGCTATGATTTAATAAAAAAAAATAAAGAATGTGCCTATGAGATAACCTAGACAACCAATGACCAATTGAAAGAGACAATAATCAATGACCAATAGGAAAGGGCAATGTGGCCTGAAGGCTCAGGGAGGCCAATGAAAGACTTGCCACCAATTGCAAACAGAAAGGGGGTATTTATACCCCTGCAGCGTTCGTGCCTCTGTCTCTCTCACGTCTGCTCCTTCCAGAGAGTGAGTTGGACCCGCTTCCAACTCTCTTTAGAAGTGCTCAAAACTTTCTCTTTGTTCTTCCTAAATAGAATTTCTCCTTGTTACCTTGAAACTTGTGTAGGTTACTTTTACTTCCTATTCACGCTGCCTGTGCTACTAGTAGTTTTATTTGCTACTTCCATTCATTTTTGCTTTCAGTTACTGCTGTGCCTCAGTTGAACTTTCTAGCTCAGCCAAGTAATCATACCAGCTCAACTGGGTTCAAAGAAGCAGGATCCCTGACCCCAACAGTATTCTCAACTTACAAATGGAAATATAGGTTTTGGTTTCTTTTTTCCAGAAGACGCATTAAATGTAGGGTTCTCAAATGCAAACTTTTAGCTCTCCATTGAAATTTTTTTCTGTAGATAGTAGCATGAAATTCAAAATGTCACATCCTTACATCTTGAAGAATGGTGGGACAGTAGTGGAGGCTAGGGAGCTTCCTCCCACCCTATGTCACAAGGGTGTCCAATCTTTTTTTTGTTTGTTGCATTGGGTCTATGAACTGAAATAAAATCTTAAGGTTCTCTCCAAGAAGCTGACTGACTGGACCCCCCTCATGGCCAAGGAGATCCCTAAAACTCCTAGCTTGTTGCTAGCTATGAGAAAGGAGATCAGACATGCCTTGTCATGAACCCCACCCCTTCTTAGGAGGTTGTCTATGTCTCATTAATGGGTCTAAGGCTCTGCAGGACCTCTCTGCAGGTCTTCACTACACATAACGAACCACTTGAGTCTGGGCATATGTCCTGTAGTTTGTCTCTGATTAACAGACTCTTATCTTCACTCAACATTGATCTTCATCACCTTCTGGTCTAGTAGAAAGAGTATAACTCTTTTAGCCAATTGTTAGCCAAAGTGTATTTATTTATTTATTTATTTCTCTTTTTGTAGAGACAGAATCTCACTTTATCGCCCTCAGTAGAGTGCCGTAGTGTCACAGCTCACAGCAACCTCCAACTCCTGGGCTTAGGCGATTCTTTTGCCTCAGCCTCCTGAGTAGCTGGGACTACAGGCGCCCGTCACAACGCCCGGCTATTTTTCTGTTTTGAAGTTCGGCAGAGGCTGGGTTTGAACCCACCACCTTCGGTATATGGGGCCGGCGCCCTACTGGATGAGCCAAAGGCGCCACCCACCAAAGCATATTTAAACCCACCTATAACCTGTGGGTTGCTGCTTCTGGATGTCCCTGTGGGTACTTGTTTCCAGATGTCCCACCTTTTGGGGCTAAACCAATGTATGTTTTTAACATACTGATTTATGACCTCACCTGTAATTCCTGTCTCCTAAAATGTACAAAGCCAAGCTGTAACCCCACCACCACAAGTCCACTTGCTCAAAGCTTCTTGGGTGTGGCTGCAGGTCATGATCTCAAATTTGGCTCAGAATAAACCTTTTACAGAGTATGGTTTCTTTTCCTTTGAGAGACCACACATGAAATATATAAACACTAAGGAAAACTGATTAGCAAATTAAAAGACTGGGGGCCTGTGAGCCTGTCCACAGGTTGGGTACCCCCTGCCAGGATGTGTATTCTCAAAGGTGGGATTTTACCCTCAGGAGCTCCTCAGGGATACAGAGTGAGAAACTCATTGAATTCACTGCAGTGTAGTATTTAAAAATACGGATTCCTGAAATTTGACTTAGAATTGAATCCTAGCTTTACCACTTACTGTGGATCTCGAGTAAGATTTTAATATTTCTGTGCTTCCATTGTCTCATCCTTAAAATGAAGACAAAAATAGTACCTAACTTATAGCATTAATAGGTTATATAAGGTGCTTTAAACATAGTAAATGTAAGTGCTTTATTATGTTTATTTCTATGTATTACTATTAATATTGTTACATGGATATGAATTACAAAGACAAGAAGATTGGGCTTCAATTACCCAGTTATTATGAGATTTGGCCTTAGGCAAGTTACTTAAACCTAATAAAAAATCTCCATTTGTACAACTGGAAGAAATGGATAAATCCATCTTTTTCAGGCCAATTATGAGTATAAAATGGCGTGACAAACGTGAAGTTTGTCATCTTTAAAGAACACTCAAGAAATAATTCCTCTTGCCCATGACTGAGGCAAAGGGGAGAAAAAGAAAAAAAAAGCAAAGAAAGTTGGTGAAGATTTCTCTTTCATAAAAGAGCAAATGATTTAGTGACCCCTACATTAACTGCAAACCTGAATTACTCATATAAAATGTAAGTATGGAAAATGAAAACAGCTAACAGAGAAATCTAATGACCGCAAATGTAGATAAAAGAAAAATACGAATGAAATATCTTTGTTTTTCCAGTCACAATTGGGAGGTCTTCAAGTGAGATCTGTTTTGTTGAGGGTGTTTATGGATAGCAGGCCTTCCTATGAGGCTAACCTATTCATTATCCCCTGTCCCGCCCCACCCCCATTTTGGGACAATTTTAGTTCATTATGAAAGAGTCTTTACAAGATTAATTAAAACCAAGTTGTTGGGATTTTTAACAAGGGCATAAGTCTTGAGAAGCACAGCTAAGCATTAACTAGCTCCTGCCCCATAGCCTTGCATCCGTTTACTACGTAAGAGTCACATGGCCTTTGTCACAAAGTCATGTAACTTTCCTCAATGGGACCTATGGATGATGCCTTTAGTGTTTTCCTAAGATTCTTTTGAGACCCTGCATTCTAATGGGCCCAGTGACACCAGCTGGTTCTCTGACTTCTGCTAAGGAACTGATTCAGTCCAGGAAGGCAGTTTCTACATCCTTATAGTGAAAGAATAAGAGTAACTCCATCTTATAAGAAGCCGCCATCTTAGAATTTCTTTGTTCCCAAGAATAGCCCTCCATCTCAGAGCTCCTTTGTTCTCATTCCTAGCCTATCAGGGTTAAGCAAGGCACTCGCCTCATCAGGTGACCCAAGCCGAGATTAACCATTCCATTCATAGGCCTAACCAATAAGCGCTAAGGAGCATTTAAAATAACCAATCATACTCCCCATACTCTGTAAGTCCTTCACCCACCCCCACCCCCGTCACCACAATAAGCCCCCCCAACTCAGAGACGGGGCCCTCAGAACGCTCCTGCTGTGTCGGGTACTCTGTGGGCCCTGGCTCTAGCTTGAATAAAGGCTCTTATGCTTTTGCATCAGGTACATCTCCCTGGTGGTCTTTGGGGATTATGTGATCTTGGCACAACAACAGGTAGTGATTTTACACTCCACCCAAACATGGCCAATCAATTATGCCAACTGCCTAGTCCTCTGCTCACCAAAATTCTGTTAAAAACCCTAGCCCAGAACTCTTCAGAGAGGTGTATTAGAAGGATTCCTCTCTTTTCCTCGTTTGGCTGCCCAATGATTATTAAACTCATTCTCTTCCACAACTGCTACTGTCTCAGTGGGTTGGTCTGTTACAGAGCAGTGGGCAAATGAACTCAGTGGTCCTGTAACAATTACTTTTACTATTCCACAGTTGTATGTTCAAACAAATGGTCCATGTGTCACTATCCGTAATCAAGAGCTGGTAACAAGAACACACATCTTCATAAGGTTTAAATACCAGGTGTATTAGTCAAGTGCCAAAAACTCAGTTCAAGTGGGCTCCTCTCCAAAAGAAAGGTTAACAGGAATACAACAGCTTCAGACAAGGTTGCATCTAGGACAGGAGGACATATTCAGATGCTGCCTCTCTTTCTTGGCTCAAAAGATGAAGATTAATGATACAAAGTGCTGACAAGCCTATTGGGTGTTTGTATGTGAAGCTTTCCATGGGGGAAAGCTTGGTGTGTCATTCTACTAAAGGTTTTCTAACTATATCCAGGTAATCAAGGAAGGTCTTGCATCCATTTCTGAACCCTTCAGTGTTGTCAGAAGACCAGAATTACTCTAAATTATAGATTGAAGTTATCTAGTTTAAAGACTGCTTCTGAAAATGTTTCTGAGCATGACTCCCTTACTCAGATGGCTGCATTACATCTTTTGAAGGGAATGCTGGCACTTTGCACAATAATTGAATGTTATTGGAGTTAATAGAAGGGGAGTAGAATAGGTTGCTTTTAGAAGAGAAATGTAACAGTTTAAGTGTTGTGCTTAGAAGCTTTTTTGAAACTTAGTTTCTATCATTGTTATGCTTTATTGTGGGGAGAGCAAATGCTGTTTAAACATGAAAGCAAGAGAACACAAAATAAATGAAAACCTGTTAAGGTCAGTAGACCAGAAAAAGAAGAAAGCATTCAAATGCTAATCTGCAAAAGGATGTTTGCTTCTAAGTACAAATTGCATTCATTTAAAAACCCTGTAGTAGCCGCCTTCCTTCCTCACAAGAAGCTTTTGATGGGCTGAAACAGAGAGACCCATCCCTCATTTGTCAATCCTGTGATCTCTTTGGTTCCCCTAGGCACCCTCATTTATTGGACACCAGATTAAAACAGTCTTTTTTTTTTTTTTTTTGCCTCCTTTCTCTAGTTTACCCTGTAATATTCTATTAGCATTCTAAGGTCTTAGTGCCATTTGGACCTTCTTTCTTCTGGATTGAATGGAATGGAAAGATGGCTGGAGTCAGAGTCATCTCTGGGGTCTTGAGCAATCCTCTCATTAGATTTGTTCTTACTGTTTGAAAAGGATTCTGAACACGAAACACACAGTCATTGGCACATGCTCTGTACTCTGAGCTCCTGAGTGTTCCAATAGACTTGTTCTTATTGTTTGAAAAGGATCCTGACCTCAAAACACACAGTCATTGGCACATGCTCTGTACTCTGAGCTCCTGAGTGCTCCATTTCCCAAGGGCCCTTACATTGTCCTAGATCCTTTCTAGTTCTTTTAGGGATTGCCTATGATGACCCAGTGACGCAATAACTAGAAGGTGAAAACCAGGGCCATTTTCCAGAACTGCAGCTGAAGACTACTCTGCCTGGTTGGCCTTTGCCTTTGACTGGTTGTTAAATATTCTGACTATTCACCTGACTCCACTCCATATGGGAATGCTGACCTCACACAGTTGAATCTTCTGGTTTAGAAGAAATATTAGAAATCTCAATTTGCATAACAATATTACGAATGTATTTTGAAATTGAAAGTGAATGAAAAGCATTAAAATGTTTAAAATTTAAAAAGAAGGTGAATAGAGTGGAAGAAATAGGACAGTTTCAGCAGGGGAAGATAAAGAGTGAGGCAAAGAGAATGTTCCAGGCTGAAAAAACAAGACAGACCGCTGTCTAGGTATGATGAGATTAAGAGGTTTTTAAACTGCCACTCCCTTGGCCAAGTCTAGATAATTTATTCTTTGTTTGGCCAGCTCAGGGTTTGACCTATACAATGCATGCATTTTAAATAATATACTTTTAGTTCATGGATATTCTGTAATTCTTAAAATAATTCACTTTAGTTGGACGTTTAGATTGCTTCTAAATTGTTGCTGTCTAGCTGTTATAAACAACCTTTAAGAATATCTTGTATGCAAATTATTTTAATACATCTCTGAATTTTGAGAGAGGGGACAAAATAAAATCTAGAAATAGCATGACTGAAATAAAAAGGACATAAGGATTATAATGTTTGAGATGAATATTACCAATTTTCCCACTATAGAATTTATACTAATTTACACTCCTGCCAGCCTTGTGACTGCCCACATCTTCAGCACTGGTTTGACATTTATATTTTAATAAGCACAAAAAATTTTTGGAAAAAAATTAGTACCTATTTATTTTCCATTATTGAGGTTAAGACTTTTTTTTCACATAACACATAGAATTTTTTTACAATGCATAGAATGCATTTGGACCAGCTTAAGAAATTGAAAGGCTTTTGATTTCCATCCTCTCTAGGACACGCATCAAGACAGACATATTTATTGGGTTTGTTTCAATAAGAGAAACTCATTTCCATGGTCTCTTACTTATTCTTCTGCCTTTAGTCTGTGGGTAAGATTTTCTCATTGTCCTGATTTCCTTTTCCAAACAATGGATGCTGCTGGGAATGAAATCCTGTGCCAGGCTCGGCGCCTGTGGCTCAGCGGGCTAAGGTGCCAGCCACGTACACCTGAGCTGGCGGGTTCGAATCCAGCCCGGGCCCGCCAAACAACAATGATGGCTGCAACCAAAAAATGGCCGGGCGTTGTGGTGGGCCCTTGTAGTCCCAGCTACTTGGGAGGCAGAGGCATGAGACTCACTTGAGCCCAGGAATTGGAGGTTGCTGTGAGCTGTGATGCCACAGCACTCTATCCAGGAGGACAGCTTGAGGCTCTGTCTCAAAAAAAAAAAAGAAATCCTGTGCCAGCTTACTATGCAATCAGGTCCTGCTCAAAGAGAGTGAGATGGAGGCTCAGACCTTAGCCTCCATGCCAAAAAGACACATTTTGTCCCCCTTCAACAAGGGTGTGTCTGGTTCCAGGTCTCAGACATTTTGTGGGGGTCTCTTTTCATATGCCACTT
>CAUYRH010098465.1:0-45249 GCA_963574655.1 Perodicticus potto
TTTTTTTTTTTTTTTTGCAGTATTTTTTGGCTGGAGTTGGGTTTGAATCCGCCACCTCTGGCATATGGGACGAGCACCCTTCTCACTGAGCCACAGGTGCCACCCTGATTTCAACTTCTTAATTGTTAATTATTATGGGTACATAATAGTTGTGTATCTTTACAGGGTACATGTGATACAGGCACACCATGTGTATTTATCAAATCAGGGTGACTGGGGTGTCCATGACCTTAGGCATTTAACATTTTCCTTTGAGTTAGGAACATTCCAATTCCACTCTTAGTTATTCTAAATTATGCCCTAACTTGTTGTTGATTACAGTCACCTTGTTGTTCTATCAAGTATTGTTCATTTATACTTTTGTACTCAACTATATAATGATTTAACTTTATAAGGTTGATCAAGTCCTTTATGTAATAGATCAAAGATAACTCTTTCAAATATGAAATATTTATACCAGCGAAGAAATTATAAAAACATATATAAATTATACCAAAGGACCCGATTTAATGGCTGTCTATATATAGATTACACACACATAAAAACATTATACTGAATATAGATGCCATTACATTCTCTTATGTTACACAGCAAACTGCAGGCTCATAGATGTCATTCTATTATCTATCAACTGAAAAAAATATATAGTTCAAAAAAAAAAGTCTTTGAAGACATGTAGGAGTGAAATGTGCCTGCATTAAAAGCAGAGCTTTTAGACCACATTTCCAGCAGGAGCCCTCAAAAAGACCAGATGGTCTTGTTAATGATTTCAATGGGTTTTCCAATCTGATCACTAGTGGAGGCGCAAACCCGATGATGTCACCATGGGTTGGCTTGGCCAGAAGTCTATTATCTTGGAGTCGCAGACACACCTTCCAAGCATCATAATATTTTGTTTTTTAAATAATAATAGCATTTAATAATCCTTTTCCTCTTACGGCAGTGACAATATCAGCGGGTAGCTTCATGAGTTCATTTCTCAAGATAGTACCCATTTTGTCTACATTTTCTGCAAGGTTTTCTTCTTCCAAAACCTCAAGGGCTGCAGTAGCCACACAGTGGGTTGCCCCTGTAGGTGAACCCGTGTTCCCCTGGTTTGATGGTCAGCATTATTTCATCATCACAAAACACGGCAGATACAGGGTAAAGGCCCCCAGAAAGGGCCTTTCCAAGAAGGATTATATCAGGTCTGATGTTTTCATGATCAACAGCCAGCCATCTACCAGTTCTGGCCAATCCTATCTGTATTTCATCAGCAATAAACAGAACCTGGTGCCTGGTGCAGAGTTCCCGCACTCCCATGAGGTAGCCTGGATCAGGGACAACTCCAGCTTCACCCTGGATTGGCTCAACCATAAGCGCGGCGACATTTGGGTCTTGAAGGGCATGCTGTAATGCAGACAGATCGTTGTATGGAATGATTTCAAATTCTGGCATAAATGGTCCAAAACCATCATAACTGGTTGGGTCTGTGGAACTGGAGATAGCAGACAAAGTCCTACCCCAAAAGTTTCCAGCTGCAAAAACAATCTTTGCTTTGTATTTCTGAATTCCCTGCATGGAATAGCCCCACCTCCGAGCTACTTTGCAGGCAGTCTCTTTGGCTTGTATTCATAGGAGAACTGTGTGGTAGTTGAAAAATTTAGTAATGAACTCCTCATATTTACCAAGTACATTATTATAGAAAGCCCTAGATGTTAAAGTCAATTTGTCCACTTGACTCTTTAGAGCATTCACAATCTTTGGATGACAATGCCCTTGGTTAACAGCACTGTAAGAACTCGGGAAGTCAAAATATTTTCTGCCTTTGACATCCCATAGTTAAATACCTTTTCCTCTCTCCAGGGCTATAGGTAAAGGATGGTAGTTATGAGCACCATATTTAGATCCCCTTTCAAAAATGTACTCAGACGATGGAGGGCCTTGGACTGTTTTTTTAGTTGCAACAGATGTGGCAGAAGCCACTGAAGAATGAGCTCCACCAGGAAGCACAACAACCTTCTGTAAATGTGCTAGTTTGGAAAACATTGTATCCTTCAAGCAGGAAAACCACAGATCAACAATCCTTTCTTCCCACAGTTCAGACTAGAATACAGATCTTTATCCAGAGATGCTGGGGCAGTATTCAGAGAGTTCAATATCCCCTGACGGGTGCGGAAGACAAGCGACTCTCAGGCGTCGACAAAGTGCTGCTCCTTTACCTTTTTTTTTGAAGCAGTCTTCTGATAATGATTTCTTTCAGTTGTTTTATGTGTGAAAAACATTCTTTATTTCATGTTCGTTTTTAAAAGATCTTTTCCCCAGGCAAAGAATTCTATGTTGCCAACATTTTTCTTCCAGTGTTTGAAAGCTATTGCTCTATTGTCTTCTAGCAATACGTGGTCAGCCTCAGGCTTCTTCCTCTCTGCAGAATAGCTCCTGGGTTGCTTTTAAGGTTTTCTCTCTATCGCTAGTTTTATTTTATAATTTTTTTTAATTTCAACATAGTAAGGGGTACAAATGTTTTTGTTACATGCATAGCTTTTATAATGTGTAAGTCAGGCAATGACTAACTATGGGCTATGAGGATGCCCACCAACTTAAATAGTGTTCATTGTACCTGTTAGATAGGTTTTAATTCCCTACTTCTTTATTTCTCCCCACTTCTTAATTTCCAAGGACTTTTACTTCCCTCTGTGCCCATGTGTGCTCATTGTTTAGTTCCAAATTGCTAGAGAGTGTGTGTGATGTTTGTTCTTCCAATCCTGAGACACTTCACTTGCTCCATTGTCTTCCAGCAATATGCTCTCCAGCTGGATGATGGTCTCCAGTTCCATCCAAATTGCTGCAAGAAAAAAAACACAAAACACACAAAAGAAACTAAAATCAAATTGTTGTAAAAAAATTAATTCATTCCTTTCTATGGTGTATATACAATATATACCACATTTTGCTAATTCACTCATGAACTGATGGACACTTAGGTTGATTCCAGATCTCTGCAATTGTATCACCAGCTTTAACCAAATTTATTATCCTATGTCTTTTGTAATTTTATATTCCTTGTTCTTGGGGTTTTTAAGCTTTTCGGACCTGAGAGCTTTACTTTTCATCAAATTTGGAAAAATTTTGGCCTTATTTTATCAAATATCCTCTCCTCCTGGCTGGGTGCCTCTGGCTCAAGTGGCTAAGGCGCCAGCCACATACACCTGAGCTGGCAGGTTTGAATCCAGCCCGGGTCCGCCAAACAACAAATATCCTCTCCTCCTTCCTTTGGAGATTTCAGTTCACAATTATATTAGGTTATTTAATGTTGACATACAGCTCGTTGATTACTTTTTCTCTTTTTCCAGTCTTTTTTCTCTGTGTTTCATTTTGGATAGTTTTTATTGCAATATCTTCATGATTGGCTAATTTTTTTCTTCTGAAATGTCCAATCTGTTGTTAAAACATCCAGTTAATTTTCATGTTAGACACTATTTTTTTTTTCTTTAGAAATTGTTTTGGAACTTTTGAAATATTTTACATATCTCTACTTAACATGGGCAATTTTTCTTTAGCTTCTTCAGCATTTAGGACCTGTTAAAAACTCATTTCAAACCCTTGTTTATACAGTGTCTCATCTGTGTCATTTTCAATCCAGTTTGATTTAGTGATTTTGTTCCTATTATGAGTCTAATTTTCCTGCTTCTTTGCATGCCTGGTAATTTTTTTCCTTAAATGCCAAATATTGTGCATTTTGCCTTGTTAGGTGCTGGATATATTTTGTATTTTTTATAAATATAGCTTGGAGCTCTGTTCTGGAATAGGGTTAAGTTCTTAGAAGTCATTTAATTCCTTTGAGTCTTGCTTTTAAGCCTAGCTAGGTAAAAACAGAATAGCACCTATTCTGGGATTAATAGTCCCCACTAATGAAGCAAAACCTTATGAGTGTTCTAGCTATGAATGCTGGTGGGAACAGTCACTATTCCTGGACCTGTGTGAGCTCAAGGGATTATTCCCTCTAATCTTTTCACATAGTTCCTTTCCAGTTTTGGGTAGTTACCTCACGTGGCTGCTCTCAGCAAAGGGCCTGGCTAAATAGTTACTAGTTTATGTACGTGTACTACCAGGAAATTCTGAGTTAAGCAGAGGTAATCAAGGTTGTTTTACTGCAGAGATTCTCAGAGTTTGTGAAGGACTAAAGTGCAGTGTAAATCTCCACTAGGAAAATACAGTATAAAACATTTTCCAATTTGTTGATTGCAAAACCCTAAAAATGGCAGAGCACTTTTGATGAGTCTTCTGAGTTTGCTATTTTCTTGGATGTTTGTTGCCTATTAATTTGTATACAGATTCTTCTTAGTAGTTAAAGTGTCCGGTGATTAATGTTTTGCACTTGATCTTAGCCAAAAGGCTGAGAAGCAATGTGATTAATGTTTTGTATGCATTATCTCATTTAATTTTCAGAGTAATCAGATCTATTTGCCACTGTCTTACCTTTTATAGGTGAAGACATTAAGGCTTGTAAAGGTTAGATAATCTTGCCAAGACCACGCATCTAGCAAATGTTAGAAGTGTGATTCAAGTCCATGTCTGCTAAAGCATAAACAAACAACATGAGGACATTGTAATATTTGTTTGCAACTGTAGTTACTGTTCCCTCTGTCTCCAGTGGGTAATTAACATGCCTAGTTCTCTACAAAGCACAGGTGTAAGAACTCTCCCCTTCTTTTTCTACTACCTCCCTCACATGAAACAGATGTTTGGTGGTTCCTTAGGAGTGAAGAGACCCCATGGTAATTCTAGGAGGTGTCCTCACACGATGGTTGAGTATTTATGTTGGAAGGTCAAGAAGGGCGTTGTTCCTATTCTCTGGCTGAGGCCACTGACTTTGTCCTAGGGCTGAGGTGCTGGGCTGGCCTTCTGTTGAGTGGAGTTTCTCATACAATGCCCCTTACAGTGTTTCTGTACTTGGCCACCAGCCCGGCATTATCCTGACATTTGACAGATTTGGGGAACACCCTCAGGATGGAGTTCTGTTATCTATCCCCAGATCCAAATCTTCTTTCTTTCCATATGTGTATTCAGTTCTTTTCATTTTCTTTAGGTTCTCACATGTGAAATGCTCATTCATCTACTTTTTCCTTATATTCGGGGAGGAAACTCATTAATAAAAAAACTAGCACCCCTCTCTCTCCTTCCCCAGCATGGGTGAGTCTATGCCAAAACCTTTAGTGGAACACTGTGCATGTGCTGTGCGTGCAGATTAAGCAGTATGTTAAAAATAATGTTGTTTTCTATTTTAAGAAAATTTCACAGTGATTTCATTTACAAAAGAGAGATCATTTGTCTGAGTAATTAAAATAATCCTTCCCTATGCCATGAGTATGCAGAAACAGTGAATGGGCAGAAGCCGAAGGAAGGAGAGAGAACCAAATTCACTGGCTGGGAAGAAGTAGCTGAGTTACCAGACTCGTCCAGTGCTGGAGCAGAGACAACTGCAACTCTTGCTGTTTAAAGCAGCAGCTGATTATACCTACACGGTACCAGGCTTCCTGGGGGAGAAATGATCTGGACCCCAGCAGTGGAGCTTTAATTTGCTCAGTCACCCTGAGAGGATCAGACATCCACACATCCCTGTTGACTCCACTCTCCATCAGAACTCCTGGCTCCCAGGTATCAATGACCTGAACGTCCTTCCCTTAATCTGACCGAATCCCCCCGCCACACTCCACCTCCAAATCCCTCTCTTTACTAAACCATTTCCCTCTGAGAAAGCAGGCTGTCTCCTGGGGACACAGCTTCTCCGCAGCCCTTTCAGATGGATGTCGCTTTTTCCTCTTCATACCCAAAATGCTGAAGCACAGCAGCCCTACTCCTCACTGCCAATTTTAGAATGTTATTTCCCCTTCCCTCTTGCAAACCCCTTCTGCTCCGTTGAGGCTCATGCCATCTGTTTACACCACTCTTCCCCTCCATGCTGCTGTCACCTTCTAGTCGTCCCTGGGTCTCTCTTTCCTGCTCTCAGGACAGCTGGCTTGCGACTCAGTTTTCTTCTGTATTTTATTATTATCCCCACTCCTGCCGTCCTCGGTGATTTCATCCAACACCCCGGACTCGCGGTTTTATTGACTTGCTCATATTTTCAATGTTTCCTTCCACTCTGCTTCAGCTATCCATGAGCCTGACATCTCACGTCAACACAAAGGGCACCATCTCCAAAATTTCAAATACGGATATCTCAATCCGACTGTAAATATTAATCTTCCACATTAGTGGCCTTTGAAAGTGCTTCTACTTTTTCATTGTGACTTTCAACCCATCCACTTTTCTTTATCCACATCCATCACCAACTCCCTTCTTATAATCTTTTCTAGCTTATATTTCATGACCCATCATGATAGTTTCTTCTTTGCAACCTTTAACTTCCTTGTCCTGTTGAATGAGATCTGGAATCCAATAACCAGCACCCTCCTTCCTGCCTGATTCTGGAATACTGGAGGCAGAAAATTAACACCTAGGCAGATGAAGGCAGATGCAGGTGACATATCATCACTCTTACCAATAAAGTAGATCCCAGGAAATGTGGCTAAATTTTGCAGCAAGGACTAGCTTTTTAAAACTGAACTAGTATTCACAGGCAGCACTGAACAAATGCAGCCATTCTCTCCCCTTCCCCCAAACCCATACCATGCAACAGACTTTGAAAGCTCGGGGAACAGAGGAGCAGTGCAGAACATATGTTCGCTGTGGGCAGCTGGGTCCCAAGAAAACAAGAAGGAGGTTGGCTTTCCATGCTTCCTCCCGTATCCTAACCTCGTCTCTAATATCATTCAGGGAGTGAGGGCCAGCTCCAGACTGGTATCATTACCCCAGTGAGATCCTTCCCCAGCGAAAAAGGAAGGAAACATTAGTACTTGGTGGTACACAACCCCCCCCCCCAACACCTCTCTTGTCCATCACATGTGCCTAACTTGCTGTGCTCCTCTTTGTGACAGCACCATAGTGGTAGAAGGTAGTCTTCAAACTACCTTTACACATTTTATCTTGTGTGGTCATTTAAAAAAACACACAAGAGAAATCAGGTAGGCAGAATCACCTATTCTACAAGAAAGGAAAAGAAATTAATGAGAACTTATTACTGTCCTACATTATAGTTAACATGGTAAATCCAGTTTGAGAGGAGGTGGATCAGTTCCTTCTTATTGCCATACCAAACTACCACCCACTTCGGGGCTTACAACAACACAGATTTATTACCTTACAGTTCCAGAGGTCAGAAGTACTAAAATCAAGGTGTCAGTAAGGCTGAGTTCCTTCTGGAAGTTCCAAGGGAGAATCCATTTCCCTTCCTTTTCCAGATTCTAGAAGCTGCCTGTATTCCTGGGCTCATGGCCACTTCTTCCTTCCATCTTCAAAGCAGCAACATGACACCTTCAGATCCCTCTGACTCAAACACCCCAGTCTCTCTCTTTCACTTCTTAGAACAGCTGTGATTACACTGGGCCCACTTGATAATTCATAACAATCTGCCCGTCTCAAAATCATTAACAACATCAGTAAGTCCCTTTTGCCTGTAAGTTAACATATTCACAGTGGTCAGGGATTGGAACATGAACATCTTTGGGGATCATTATTCTTCTTCTTGTAGGAAAGATGGCTCCATTACTTCAAGAAAGAGGTGCTAAGATTTCATTTCCATTAAGAGTACAGTCTCTCACCATAATTGTTACTCATAAAGCCATCACACAAATAAATTTCTATACTGAATTCCCAGCACCTTATTTTGCTTAGAATAAGCATTTAATGTTTATTAAATAAATATATGCATACCACATATCTAAGAAAAAAGTTTTAAGGATGAAGAATAGTTGAAGGAGCAATACAAAGACAATTTTCTAATTAATATTAAAAGGCATTGATAATACCTGAAGCCAACTGCTTAAGTTAAAAGAATGATTTTAAGAAGCCATTTGGATGCTCAGTAATATAAAACTTACTCTATATTCATTACATGTCAATAAACCTTTTTACCTTCTTTTGAATCTATCTCATTTCCCCCTACTGTTTTATATGCATATGTAAATTGGCCAAACTATTACAGTGATAATTTTTTTTTTTTTTTTTTTTGGAGACAGAGTCTTACTATGTTGCCCTCGGTAGAGTGCCGTGGCATCGCAGCTCACCAGCAACCTCAAACGCTTGGGCTTAAGTGATTCCCCACCTCAGCTCCCCCAAATCGCTGGGACTACAGGTGCCTGCCACAACACCTGGCTATTTTTTTGTTGTTGCTATTGTTGTCATTGTTGTTAGCAGGTCTGGGCCGAGTTCAAACCCGCCAGCCCCAGTGTATGTGGCTGGCACCTAACCGCTGAGCTATGGGCGCCAAGCCAGATAAATATTTTTAAGTACTTGTTAAGCATATTCAAGAATGAAGTATATTTCACTTATAGTAGGTGAGCTACAACACTTCTGTATTCTACTGCAAGTTCTAATCAGTGAATAAGGGAGGAAAAAGTAATAAAAGACACAGATTCAAAAGAAAGAAGCAAAGTTGTATTTATTTATAGGCGACACACTATATACGTAGAAAATCCTAGGGAAGCTACAAAAAAGTACAGTAGAAGTAGTAAGTTTAGCAAGGTCTCAGGAAACAAAATAATCAATTGTATTTCTATATGTTAACAAGCATTGAAAATTGAAATTAAAAATACCACTGTTTAAATACAATAGCATAAAATGTGAATTAGGGATAATTTTAACAAAATATGTGCCAGAGCTGTATATTGAAAACTATAAATATTTTGCTGAGTAAAATTAAAGAAGACCTAAATAAATGGAAAGATATACCACATTCATGGATTGGAAGATTCCATACTGTTCCGATATCAATGATTGCCAAACTGCCCTGTAGATTCAATGCTATCTCAATAAAAATCCCAGCAGGCTGATTTTCTTTTCTTTTTTCTTTTGGTTTAAATTGAAAAGCTGATTTTAAATGTTATTTAGAAATGCAAAGAACTAGAATACCCAAAATAATTTTGACATATGTGAACAAAGTTAGAGGAGTTAAACACTATCAGATTTTAAGATTTATTATAAAACTACAAAAATCAAGACAGTGTGGTATTGAATAAGGACAAACATAAATCCATGGAACAGAGAATCTAGAAACCAGCCCACATATTTACAATAGATGATTTTATACAAAGGTGTTGATGTAAAAGGGAAAAGAACATCTTTCAGCAAATGGTATATAGCCATGATTAAAAAAATAAACCTAAACCTTTAATACACAAAAATTAACTTTAAAAAAAAGGATTACAGACCTAAATGTATAAGCTAATCTTTTAAAGTTTCTAGAAGAAACCATAGGGAAACATCTTTGTGACCTTGAGTTATGCAAAAATAAATGTCTTAGGACACAAAAAATGACAAAACATAAAAGAAAAAATAAATTAGGTTTCAACAAAATAAAGCTTTTTCTCTCAAAAGACTTAAGAAAATCAAGAGACAACACATAGATGGAGAGAAAAATTTTGCAAGCCATATAGTCTGCACAGTATAAAGAATTTTTATGATTTAAGATAATTGATTAAAAATGATTAGAAAGAACATCCACTTTACAAAAGAGTATGTATAAATGACAAATAAGCACGAAAATATATTTGACATCATTAGTAATTAGAGAGATAGACGTTTAAACCACCTATGAGAATGACTAACGTGACAATATCAAGTTAGCTAGGACTTAGAAAAACTAGAACTTTATACAAGGTCTGACAGTTAAGTCTGCAAACTTGTTCTCGAAAAAGTGCTACATACCTCATTGCTGAATATCACCACAGTCACTTCTGAAGTACTCACCTTGGGAAACTATGCACCAACATGAACATCTAGTTTACCCTTCAAAGCAATTTTTTTAGGATGGTCATAAACTTCATTGCCATCCCTCATCTGAGGACAGCTCTGATGGCTATCCCAGAAAAAGTTCTGAAATTGCTTCAAGGTGCTGGTGTCACTTCACAGCTTTCCCAGGGAAGTACTTTCAAAGAAACAGTAGTGATATTCAGCATTGAGGAATGCAGCACTTCTTCTAGCATGAGTTTGCAAACTTAATTGTCTGACTTCATATTGTCAGTAGGGATATAAAAAGAATCAGTTCAGAAAAGAGTGTGGAGGCTTCTTGGAAAGTTAAATTCATGCTTACATATAATCCAGAAATTCTACTCCTAGGTGTTTACTCCAGAGAAATGAAGACAGATGTCCACATAAAGGCTTGGACACCAATATTTATAGCAGTTGTATCGCTAGGCCTGACAACACAGGTGCCCATTAACAGTGGTAGATAAACAAATTGTGAACTATTCATACAATGAAATTCTACTTAGCAATAAAAAGGAATGAACTACTGATCACGCAGCAAGGATGAATCTCAAAACATTATACTGAGCAAAAGCCAGACATGAGAGACTACATATGGATTATTCCACGTCCATGAAACTCTAGAGAAGACTCATCTTTGGAGACAGAAGCAAATGAAGGGTTGTCTGGAGTGAATGTGTGTAGGGGGACTGAATGGGAAGGAACAGCAGGAACTGTTTGGGATCGTAGAAATGTTCTGCAACTTGATTGTGGTAGTAATGACACAGGTATATACATTTTTCAAACCTTATAGAAATGTGCACTTAAAATGCATTTTATTTTATATAAAATATTATGTATAGTTTTGTTGTACATAAATTATACTTTAGTAAAGCTGACTTAAATGAAAAATAATTAAATGAGTGAAACATTTACATTTTTTTCTTCTCAAAATACTCTTCCCTTTTTGGACTTTCCAAAAGCAACTCCACAAATCAACTTGGTGGGTGAAACAGCTTTGTGACACTGGCAGGCAAGTTCCTTCACCAGTAGAATCAATGAATTAGAAGACTTCATTCATTCAATATACATTTATTAATGCCTTTTATGGGCATTCTAGAAGCTATACTAGGTTCTAGAGATACAAAGGTGAAAAGAAACCAGTGTTACCCTCTTCAATTCGTAGCCTAGTCAAAGAGAAAGATAAGCTAACATAAGATTACAAATAGTTTATGTATATTTAGGGTTTTAGGGTTTGAGGCGGATTCATAAGAGAAGTCTTCCCTGATGATGCAACACTGAGTTGGGTGTTGAGGTATAAGTAAGAGGTAAAGATGGAAGAGAAGGCATTCTAAACAGGGTGCTGCAAAGGGCCAAAAGCAGAAGACGTACCGTGTGTTAGGTACTCAGGTAGGTTAGTGGGTCTGGAACATAAGAATTCATTCTTGTGAGGTCATGCTGTGTCTTGATTGGAAGAAGTCAAAAAATACTACTCGAGTTGAATTGTGTATAGACCGGGGTTCTCCACCCAGTGGCGATACCCCTGTTAAAAGTGGATCACCTATCAGGAAAATAACTGCCACCAGGTAGGATCCTTTATGTTGCAAAGAAAATCTTTTAGGTCATGTAATGAAACAGTCCTGGGTAGACTGGTAGGTGTGCAGCAAGGACAACAGAGCACAGCTTTTCCCTCTCTCCAGGCCTAGCCTGCAGCAGCTGTGGACCCTGCGTCCTTTCATTCTGATATCTAGCTTCCTTGAAAGATGAAACCAAAGCTTCATGACCAAGTTTCATTAGCTCTTATAGGTCTTAGATTTTGTGCAGGTCCTAAAGCCATCGGCTGCTGGAGGGGTAGCACACAGAGACCGGCCAGCACCTGGAGGTCCTGGGGTAGAAGTCAGCTTCACCTGAAGCACATGGGGAGAGGGAAAGCTCCACATGAAAATCAGAGCCTTTGGGGAAGAAGGAAGACTAGACGCGAAGGGGGAATTACGTTTTAAGAAAAACAGACGCCAACAATTTCTGAACAAGTCAGGAGATACAAACATATATGGACAATTTTCTTCCTGTGTCTTCCCCATCCAGATGAATCAATGAAAATGGCCTTGAGAATAAAGTGACCTAATGAGAACATGTATACGAAAAACTATCACTCAATACAATAAACACCATAAGAATGAACAGTTTTACGAGAACAAAGAGAAAAGCGTAACTAATTCTAATTTACAGGCTCCATGGTGTCTTCACAACTGAGAGGATTTTTGAGTGAGGGCTTGAAAATGCAGATGCTCCTGGCAAAGACAAAATGCATGTGCACAGCTGGGAGAGGCGGCGTGCACCCTGGTGTGCAGGACAGTGGATCAGTACGGGAGCCTAGGACTTGACAGACTGAGCTGTGAAGAATTCTTTTGGGGATGCTACAGAGCCTGGCCTCCATCTTTTAAGCAATGGGGAGTTGTTGAAGTTTTTAAGCATAGAGGTGACATAATCAAATCTGCATTTACAGAACTATAGGAACAGACTAGATTCTTTTTGATATAAGAAGAAAGGAGATAAGCATGAAAGGGGGGGAGGGAGTTAACTTTGAAATGCAAGGCTGGGGAGCTCAGGCCTAATGGTCTCTATTTTCCCTGTGACACAGGGGAGAGCACATGCTGAGTGGGAGGAGGTGTTAAGCACTCAAGACAGGCTGGGAACTTCAATTAGCCAGAACACTGCATTACCCAAATATTCTGATCAAAAAGGTTATTCAGTAAACTCCCTCATAACGTGAGGTCATAACATACTATAACAGCGGGTAAACTGAAATACAGAGAAGCCAAATGCAATTTGCCTATTAAGCTATTTCACCATTAATGCCAATGGCCCCAGGCAGAACTAATTATGTGAGTGTCACTGGTCACTCAGATCCTTGTGATCACGGGCAGGGCAGATGTGACGCTGGTATCAGGGGCAGGAGGGAGGTGACACAGGAGGCGGACGGAAGCCAGGTGAGGGGCGAGGCGTGTGGGTTGGGACGTAGTACACAGGCAGCCTAACCTGTGCCGTATCCACCAAGCAGCCAGGGGCAGCACATGGCAGAGTGGGGCCTATGGCACAGCACAGAGGGTGGCAGATCCAACTTCGGGATTCAGACTGAGAAATAACTTCCTAGAGCCACCTACTTCAAATGAAAGGATCTGCTACGCCACAGTTCCCTCACTTCTTACAGACATAGTGTTGTCTGGTAAAGTTACATCAATGCTAATGAAGCTGAGTGTTCTTCATATACTATCTTGTACCATTCGACCTTAAAATGTCATATACAAAATTAATTACTAACAGTGTCTTATATTTGTCTGGTGCTTTGCAGTTTAAAAAGTCACTTTTAAATATAATACTTTCTCATTTGGTCCTATACAACCCTGTAAGGTAAACAAAGCAGATACAACAATTTATTACCATCTGTTGCCTCCTCCCCACCAAATCACAGATAACAGAAGTACCTAGAGATTACATAGCTAGGACCAGAATTCCCCAGACTAATATACTGGATCATGACATTGACCCTTTTAAAAAAGTTTGTGAATATTCTCCAAAAGAAAGAAGCCAAAGAAGGGCATATTTCTACACATTTGACCCCAGGCTTTTAAAACTCACTCTCTTCCTAATAATTTTGCCATTTTCTCAGAGTGGGGGGAGGAGGGAGACAATAGCCAGGCGTGTCTGTTTGTCCTCTTAATTAACACACATTTACACACATACAATGGCGAAGCATATGATATAACTGTATTACCTTCAGAAGCAATAAAGTGAGGGTTATTAAGACTCAATCACAGAATAAATTATTTAGTTCTTGTTACCCCAAACTTCATCACTCTTAAAGTCTTTTGCTGAACTTCATACATTTCCTAATATACACTGTCAAAGTAAAAGACTGATGAAGTACATTTAGATAAAACTTAATAAGTACTGGCAATCAAGAGTATCAATATATTGAATTAGAATTTTAATAAGTGATAAGCATCTTGAATTTGAATCTAAAATCAAAGGACAATGATTTTTGGACCTTTTCTCATGGACTATTATTTCATATTACAGAAATGACAGGTCTTTAGGAAGCAATCTAAAATAAGACTCTTCGCTAATACTAAAGAGCAATATAAGATTGATGCCTTGAATAACATCTTCACTTCTAGAATGAAGGTGTCCTGCCTGCTTCTGGTCTCTCCCAGTGCTCTCCTCAGACGTAACTCTTGAGAAGCCAAGCTTCAGCGAAAGTGGACGTGGTCTTGACTCTCCTCTCCCCTCACTCCTTTGGCTGCCCTCCTTGTGTATGTCCAAAGACACAAATGTGGCCACAGGTCTCAGCAGCATCAAGCCTTCTAAGCAAGAGATGGGAGGTTGAAAAGTGAGAAGGGATCACCCCTAAATTTTCTGACTTTCAGGGAGTGAATAATAAAATATTTTCAGATGAAGACAACTGTATTTGAACTTTCCTAGTAAAGATGTTTAAAGTGAGAAATAAAATGGAGAAGGATGTAGAAAATCCACGGGGAGTGAAAAGCTGCTAAGAACACCAAAGTACATCTGAATTTCTTCTTAAGAGCATTATCTTTTTCAAGTCTTCTCATATCCTACCCCACCCCTGGCTCTAAGCAAAGAGCAATTTATAAGATAATACAGTATCTAGAGAAAAATTGATAAACTAACAGAAATGAATTGTGCAGGAAACTACATTACCGTTTGAAGTTTATTACAGTATCTTTAGTTCTTATTGCATATACTGTTACATGCCTTTTACAGTCAGGATTATATTTATAGGATGCTCAGTTTAGCAGATATTGGGTTTATTGCTTCTTTCTTGAAAATCAGCAGCATGCAATGCAATATTTGGTGTGAGGTGATTTTTTCAAAAAGTGAAAAACTACTTAGGTTTAACTGAGGAGGGAACATGATCTTTATTGGCTTATATGCAAAGTTTAATTTTGGTTTTATGCAGAGTTTGCATAGTTCATGATTAGTTTCTAATGAAAAACTAGATGTGTTGTCAGTGAACTTGAACAAGATCAGGTGACAGTAGCAAACAGAAAAATCTGAAGAAGAGGCATAACTTTTAAAGTAGAAAGGTCAGCAAGAACTGCCTGAAACAAAAAACAAAAAGAATTATTACTAGCAAAGTGAAGTCTATGAAATAAAGCACAACAGAAACACTACCACAATGTAATTTTGGCATCAACGCATACTCGAAGTTCTTCGGATTTGTCCTAAGTCTTTCTACTAAAGCTGTAACTTTCCTTCTTTTTTCTGCATATATTAATGTTAGTACATGTGCAAAATGCTAAAATGTGCAGTAGAAAATAACCTGGACTTTAGACTTCAGCCTTCTTCAAATATACAAGGTAGCCTGAGTTTATAAGAGGTCTAACATTTCAACTTGCTGCTATAAATAAACGTACATTAAATCCTAGTCCCGTTATTCTAGGGTGCGGAGTAACTGACTGCAGGAAATAATTCTGAGATGGAACTAATGTTTATTCAGTTGCAAGATGCATAAACATCCTCTTCCCTTTAAACAAAGAATGGAGGCAGCTATTTTAAGAATAAAATTTACATTTCTGTGAGAGATAACAGAGTAATAAGGTAAGCACAATTTAATTGAACCATATTTCAGGTATAAATTATACCATTACAAAGAAATCAGCTTTAAATAATTAACTCAAAATTAAGAAGGGCCACTAAGTCTCTTTACAACATCATCCCCAAATATACTCTCTCAACCAGTTTTTCTTTGTTCTGTGAGCATCATGCACGGACTTGAGTGATAATGAGGAAGTACCAATAGTTTTTATTAAAATTACTGGGTGTCTGGTTTCTCATAATGGTTATAATGGTTTCCTATAATTATCTTGTTTATGACCTCTTCACAAGAAGGCTGTTTTCAGGTAATTAAGGAAATTTGATTACTTAATGTTACTTAGCTTGGAACAGGTTTTTCCGAGTTAAAAAATCTGGCTACATGAAACGTGTGTCCTATGCATCAGACACTAAAATGACTGAGCCTGGCAATCTCTCAGGAACTATTTCCATCCCATCTGAGTGAAACTTATCCTTACTTCAGCTGCGGCCAGTGATGTCACCTCCATCAGGTTCACTGCTCGGAAAGCAAACACGGCAGCTGCCAGGACTGGAAAAGAATGAACACTATGTCAACTGCTGGCCCACTCCTCGGCCGGCCGGCACAGTCGCTACTAGCTCTGCCCACGGCCCCCGATGTGAGAGCTCAGACCTGCTGCTCTGTACGGCTGACCACACCCCCACGTTCTGAGTGAAGGTCTAGTGAGGAACGGAAATCGTCTACTCAACAGTTCCAATGGCCTGACAAATGGAACACCACAGTTGTGGAAAAAAAAATAAATGATCTTTAAAAAGCCATTTTACAAATTGTTTCGTTCATATCTACACCTTAAATTATAACAGTTTTTAAATAGAGTGAAGATCTAATAAGTGTCTTATAAATTAAGGTTTTGATGTAAGTTTATTTTGATACAGCAATGGAGAGGCTTCTGAAAAGTTATACGGAGATGAAATTTTTAAATCATGTTTCATATGTATTGAGGAAGTATCCTTTTTTTTTTTTATTTGAGACAGAGCCTCAAGCTGTCACCCTGGATAGAGTGCTGTGATATCACAGCTCACAGCAACCTCCAATTCCTGGGCTCAAGCGAGTCTCCTGCCTCCGCCTCCCAAGTAGCTGGGACTACAGGTGCCCGCCACAATGCCCGGCCATTTTTTGGTTGCAGCCGTCGTTGTTTGGCGGGCCCGGGCTGGATTCAAACCCACCAGCTCAGGTGTATGTAGCTGGTGCTTTAGCCCGTTGAGCCACAGGCGCCAAGCCTTGAGGAAGTATCCTAATAGAAACATAGCTTTAAAAGCTTTTCTTAAAAACATCTTTATAATATGTTGTTATATTTACATTTTCATACAGAGCATGGGGTTTTTGAGAGTGTCACAAATTGATACATCTGTGGGCAGGGCTACTGTGGGACTTTCACACTGAAGTTGACTACAGGAAAAAGAAGCTGAAACTTTGAAAAAGAAAACCATTATAGTACAACTTTCAGATTAATAATTACTATACTTGAATTATTGTTTCCATTAGAAATATGCATATTGAAAAGGAAGACTCTTAACATGCAGTACTTATATAATCTACCATAGAACTCCATGTGAGAGAATGAGTCACGGACAACAGCAAGACCAGTAAGTGGCAGGTGACATCAGGAAATGGTACTGCCGGGAGATAACTCTTAACTTCTCCTTATTTTCTTCCATCACCAGTGATGGAAGTGTATTTCCTGCAAGAAGTCATTGAAGCTTAGGAAATTAGTGGTAAGAAATACTCAAAATTATTTGGAAGATTGGTTCCTAAGTATACTGCATACCTACTGAAACATTTATATATTTTAAAATACATTTTTACAGTGGGAATAAAAATAGCAATCAAGTCTCACTCCAATTCTATGAGCTAAAAATTAGCCCATTTTACCAATGTAGAACATGAAGCACAGTGGGTAGGGTAACTTGTTCAGAGTCACACAACTAGAGAAGGGTAGAGCCTGGCCTTGGAGTCTGTGCGTCTAACCGCTCTGTGAAAACACTATCGAGATTAAGGTTAGCAGTAACGACTCATCCCCTCACACAAACATCCGGGTGCTTTGCTAAGGATCAGAACGCTTTTCCAGAGAATGCATGAAGGAAGATGCTATGGTGGTCCTGGGCTCTGTTATGCGGGTGGTTGTGCTTGAGGAGTAGAATTCATGATCTGGAGCTTCTTAATTTCCCCAGATAGAAGCAGAATCAACCAGTGATTGGGAAGCACAGGTACTTTTCTGGGGGATAAGCTGGCAAAAAACATTAGAACTAGCAAGAGAGAAAAAGATGGTAGGGGTAAAAGTTTAAAAGTGAAGTCAGCTGGAATTCGTCAATATGTAAAAAGAGATACAAGTGATCTCAGACAAAGAATTTACTCTTTAATTGAAAAGAAGAAAACTTAACACATTGTTGACTGGCAATTTTACGCAGAAACTATCCATGTTACCAGGTAACTTGGTCAACAATCTGTTAAGTACTTTAAAGTCTCTCAATTCATGATTACAAGAATTCATAAAACAATTTCTGTGAACCATCCATTTTTTACAGCTTTGCAGTATCTGGGTTATTTTGTCTAGTGGAGACATTTTAGAAGGTAAGGAATACAATCACTATTTCCTTTTTTGTGTATAACTGAACAGAATCACAGAAGCTTGACAGGCTGGCCAAATTTTCTTCTGTAGCAGGAAAGAGTTATACATAGTGAGAAACTGTTTTTCCAAGGGCAGATAAGAGGAGGGTAAAGTGCAGTTCACTAATTGCCCTCAGCATCCAAGATGATTCTGTGCTCATAGCCTTTATTTATCTTGGTGTCACATCACAGAAGTTCCTTTCTGCCCGCTTCATGTTTGGTTTGCCCAGCCCTTCCGCAGAACAGAGCAGTTAACCAAGGAGAAAAGATCTATACTTTGGGGTATTTTCAACTTAAATCGTGGCTTCATATGAAATGTAGAAACTCTGTTTTCTTTTGGTCTTTTAAACTATTCTCATTACTTTGATTGTAAGCAAGTTTATCAAGAACATTAAGACATTTTAGCTGTAAAATGTTCTGAAAAGGCACAAATACACAATTAAAGCCAGTGAAATTTATTAAAATATTCCTGAAAACTATATAATAACTTACGTGAACAAAAAGGTGGTCCCAAAATACTCATACCAAAAATATTTGAAATAATCAAAACTAATTTGTATATACCTAGATGAAATTATTGACCCAGTGACTCACTGATCACAATCCCATGGTAGAAAAGTTTCCATTGGTCTAGTTCTGTTTCTAGATGTTCTAGAATTTTTCCTTTTTGATTTTTAAAAGGCACTCTGGGAAAGTGAGTGGCTATAATAATATGAATTACATTCCTACCTACTCATCAGTAACTTTTTTATTAACAGATTGAGCTCACAGCAAAGTGCCTGGCTGAAAGAAATCACAGCATTCCATATACATTTATTTCTCTTTTCCTTCAGTTTGCTAAAAGGTAATAAGGCACAAAATGAGAGAATTTAAATCGGAAGAGGCCTTGAAGGTTTTTTAATTCAGTATTTCTTTCCCGGTCCAAAGCTTCTTGACCCTTCTTCAGGTGACATTCTACTTTTGGAAAGACCTACTTATTAGAAAGTTCTGTCTTATACTGAGCCCCCTTCTTCAACATGCTTTAGTGTCTTTTAGAAATGATGCCAAATGCTATATTAAGCACTCTTCAGTATTTCTGGCATACTCAGAGGAGAATTATTTGGTGGAAAGTCTAAAATCCTGTCACTTGAGAAACGATTGCCGAAACAAGGCTATTTAGCATAGAAAAAAGAAGATTTTTTGGGAGAAGTGAGGATATAAGAGGAAAAAGAAACCAACAAGATAATGACCTTAGTTTAACAGGAGTACATTTTAACAAGTCATATTATCCAGAAGTGAAATGGGCCACCTGGCAAGACAGGGATTACTTAACAGTGAAGTATTCAAACAAAGGATAAAGACTACTTGTCAGAATGTTTAAAATAAGTTAGACCTGAAGCCCTCTCAGATTCCTTCTATCTCTAGATTATATATATGTCACTTTCATTTGACCAAAAGAAATGAGGGCAGATTCTTCTTTCTTAACTTATACTTATGTGGGTTGAAAAAAAAAAAAACGAAGAGAGGATACTAGGAGTTGTTAAAAGTCTTAGTCAGTGATATCTCTGATTACACTGGGGTGACATTTCTCTTCAGTGTACTTTATTATTACTATAATTTTCACTTTCAAAACACTCCCTAATTACTATAGAGCTCTCAGCATTCAAGAAGATGTTAATATGGTTCCTACAGAATCATCATATCTTATTCTTCTTCAACTAAGCACTAGTTCTACAATAACCCAGAGAGGTGATTTTTACAATGCTTTTAATTCCTGATCTCCACCTATTGTTGTGAAAACCTAATAATTATTATCTGAATTTCCTGATAATTCCAATGATAAAAATTACTGAGTTTATTGCGCACAAGAGAAGCAAAATAATATAATTAATAAGAAATATGTACCTCAGGTATTATTATACAATTGCCTTGGGCATGTATCTATTGTACGAGTTGCTTAACTATTAAGTAAGAGATGAGTGTATAGCTTCCTGAAAAAAAGATGAAATCTTTTTTGGTCTGAGAGAATACCAAAAGAGAAAACTCAGCTACCAGGGCAGAAGTCAGAGACTAAGAAAAAAGAAGTTTTAAACTTAAAAGTTTTAAATTCAGTATAAACTGAGGTCCAGAAGAGCTGAGATTTCAGCTACGTGAGGAGGGTTGGTCTCAGTTTAGATTGAGGTAGCTGAGAAGAACAGACAACAGACACTAAGGCTTCAGGGGAGGCCAGAGTAGAAAGCAAATGTGTCTACACTCCACTGCACAGATCTCATAGGTGCTGGGGGATAGTGAGCCCTGACTGGACTAAACAAGGGAGAAAGGAAAGGAGGGCAGGAAAGGGAAAACGTGAGCTTTCCTGGGGGCCGAGAAGAAACACTAGGAAGAGGCCAGTGTTATGTAGTCAGACAGAAGTGTCAAGACTGCAGAATCTCACTTGTCTTCCAAGCCAGATAGATGTATTAAACGTTTATGAATTAGAAATGGCAAAAAAACTGTAGACTCAAACTCCAATTGCAGATGGTGAATGTTAGAAAGGGGACCTTTGCTAATGGAATAACACACATTTTAAAACAAAGCATTTACTCTTACCTGCAAGAATTTCCAGAGAGTTGTATCCCAGGATTCTATCCCACAGAAGCAAGAGTTGATCTGTAGCTAAGTATCCAGAGAAAGCGCGAACCATCCACTTAAATGATATGCGAAGTCTGTGAGCAAAGAATGAAAATTAACTTACCAATGAAATATTTTCTTATGAAAATGCAATATTAGAAGAGCCTAATCAATTCGATGTTAAGGTAGCTCTTAGAAAACATGTAGGTATAAAAAACTCAAGTACTTTCTTAAAAGTACTTTCTGCAAAAGAACAGTGGTAAGAAACCGTGAGTGCTCTAATTAGTGGTCTTAAAGTATTAAGAAGAATATATATGGGTGGTGCCTGGGGCTCAAAGGACTAGGGCACCAGCCCCATATGCTGGAGGTGGCAGGTTCAAGCCCAGCCCTGGCCAAAAACCGCAAAAAAAAAAAAATAATAATAATATCTATGCTGAGCCCTTCTTTATGTTAGAACTCAGCCTTTATAAAACCCACTTCTACATTCTGTTTTTCAGAGTGTGTAAGAATTAGCTATCATGGGTGGCGCCTGTGGCTCAAAGGAGTAGGGCACCAGCCCCATATGCCAGAATTGGTGGGGTCAACCCAGTCCCGGCCAAAAAAAAAAGAATTAGCTATCAATAAGCTTATCTTCTAATAGTCTTAACAATCCCAAGCAAACCACAATAATTTGAATTTTTATTCAAAATGCTTCAAAGAATGTTCAATGGTTTCATATTTTTTCAATTTAATAAATCCTTTTTCTAATAAATGTTTAATAATCATTTCTAATAAATGTTTAATAATCATTTTAAATAAACATTTAATAATCGTTTTTCATTTCAGTCAAACGGCTACAAAGGCTGAATAAATAACCAGCTGGAGTTTTGAAGGATAAAGAAAAACAATTTTAAAACTATGAGACCTTATAAATAGATTTCTGATTTTAAACTCTTCATTTTAGTGAGGAGGTCATCAAACTCTGAAAGGTCAACCAGAAATTTCAACTGAATTCTGTTTTACTAAGACAACAACAGCAACAAGAAAAACCAGTCTAAGATGTGCGAGATCCCACCATCTGTGAGTAGGTTTAACAAAAATTTACCTCTGAAGTCAGGAAATGAACCCTTTGGCTCTGGCTCTTTAAGAGATAAAACTAGTCCCTCCATTTTTGTATTATATTAACATCTAAAAATCACTTGACTATCTGTGAGGCAAGTGAACCAAACTCTTTGCTGGAATTGTTATTATTCCAATAAACAGCTGTGCTGTTCTTTAATGAGAATAAGGGATCTAGAGCTTCCTTGGTCAGTGTCATTGTGTTAATTCTGAAATTAAGGCTTTTAAGGTTGAAAAAGATCCCCAAGTTTTAGAAATTCCTAAATACTGGATCACTGTTGTTCTAATGTAACAAAGTACATGTAAGTAATAGTATTGATAAATTAAGTTTTTTTTGGTTGGCTTTAGAATATCTCTTTACAGATGCAAAAGAAACCTTTGGCACTGAATATCTTAATACTTAAAATAACTTCAATTGGTTTCATTTTACTCAAATTCTCACAGTGTCACATTAGAGGAACAGTACCCCACATCCCTATCCCCAGACATATAAATAGTATAGCATCAGTTTTTAGAAATAAGTTTATTAAGGTATAATTTACATACAGTAATTCTCCCCTTATCTGTAGTTTGTTTTCTGCAGTTTCAGTTATCCATGGTCACTGTGGTTAAAAAATGTTGAATGGAAAACTCTAGAAATAAATAATTCATAAGTTTTATATTTATTTATTTATTTTTTCGAGACAGAGTCTCAAGCCGTCGCCCTGGGTAGAGTGCCATGGCATCACAGCTCACAGCAACCTCTAACTCTTGGGCTGAAGCAATTCTCCTGCCTCACCCTCCCTAGGAGCTGGGACTACAGGCGCCCATTACAACGCCTGGCTATTTTTTTGCTGGTGTTGTTGTAGTTGTCATCAGGCCCAGGCTGGGTTCGAACCCACCAGCCCTAGTGTATATGGCTGGAACCCTAACCAATGAACTATGGGTGCCGAGCCAATTCATAAGTTTTAAATTGTGTACTGTTCTGAGAAGCATAAGGAAATCTTGCATGATCCCCATTCCACAAATGAGTCACCTTTCTGTCCAGTGTATCCACACTACATATGCCACCTGTCTGTTATTGACTTAGAGGCCTTATAGGTTATCTGATTGACCACTTTGGTATTGCAGTGCTGTATTCAAGTACTCTTTATTTTACTTAATAAAGTAAAATTATTAAGTAATAATTATTACTTTAATTATTAAGTATTATTACTTAATAATGGCCCCAAATTTAAGAGTAGTGAGAACAGCATATTTTATTATTAGTTTTTGTTGTAAATCTCTTACCGTGTCTAATTTATAAATCTAACTTTATCTTAGATATGTATGTATAGGAAAAACATAGTCTATGTAGGGCTTGGTACTATCCATGGTTTCAGGCATCCAATAGTGATCTTGAAACTATTTCCTGCAGATAAGGGGGACTATGGTATAGTAGAATTTATCCTTATTAATTTATAATTCTGTGAGTTTCTATAAAGAAGAATCAAATGGAAATTGTAGAACTGAAAAATACAAGAACCACAAACCCCACAAAAAGCTTTGTACTATTGCTTACATGCACTTTGTTATATTAGATGAATCCAATTGCAAAATGGAAATGACCGAGGAAAGATTCAGTGAAGTATATATCAATAGAAATGTCCACTCTGAACCACAGAGAAAAAAGTACTGTAAAAAAAATGAAAACACTTCGAGACCTATGAAATAATACTAAAAGCTTTTTCTTATTTTTCTTTTACCCCAAAAGTTTTAATATTTGTAACATTGGAATCCCAGAAGAAAAGGAGAATGAGTATGGTACGGAAAAAATATTTGAAGGAATGGCAGATGAAAACTTCCCAAATTTAGCAAAAGATATAAACTTACAGATTCAAAACACTTAACAAACTCGAAATAGGATAAACCCAAGGAAATCCGTGCCTAGATAGGTTATAATGAAACTGGGGAGAACTAAAAACAAAGATCCTGACAGCAGTCAGAGAACAATGAGGACTGATAATATTTCTTTGTGAAATGCTTAGTAGAATTTGCCAGTGAAGGGCCTCAAGTTTGTTTGTAGGTAAAATGTGATCAATTAAAGACATAGTTTGTAAACCCTATGACACCTATCAAAAAACATGTTTAAAAAATATATAAATAATAATCCAACAACAGAGATAAAATAGAATTAAAATGTTTAATTCAAAAGTAAGCAAAGAAAGAAAAAAGGAATAAAGAGCAGATGTGACAAATAAAAAATTCTACTAAGATTTCAATCAAGTAATATTAATAAACATTAGTTATAAAATGTATAAACACACCAATTAAAAAATGGACTGCCACATAAGAAGACCCAACTGTACCTCTGACAAGAAATCCACTTGAAAAATAAAGATATTGGTAATCAATATATTAAAAGTAAAAGAATAAAGAAGAATACATCATGAAAATTATGATCAGAAGGCAGCTACATTAATACCAGACATGGATTTATTATCAGGGATAAAAAAGGACATTACAAAGTACAAAGGGATCAATTCTCCCAAGAACAAAGCTTCAAAATAGATGAAGTAAAAACATATATAGCAATGAAGGAAGAAACAGACAAAATCCACAATTATATAATAGACATTCTAACACTTATTTCTCAAAAATCAATAGAAAAAGTAGACAAAAAATAATAAATATATAGAAGGCTTGAACAATGTTACCAACAAACTTGACCTCATTCACCTCTATAGGACATTCTGCCCAACATTTGCAAAATACAAATTCTTTTCAAGTGTACACGACATATTCACCAAGATAGATCATATTCTAGATGAATTCCTCAACAAATTTAAAAGAACTGAAATCATATTATGCATGTTGTCTAACTGCAACAGAATTAAAATAGAAATCAGTAATAGAAAGATATCTTTCCAAATATTTAGAAATTAAACTTTTATATAACCCATTTTCAAAAAGGGAATCATAAGAGAAATTATAAAATATTTTGAAATGAGTAAGAACAAAAAGATTAACTATTAAAATTTGTTGGGTTGAAGAACAGGGGTACTTTAAGGGAAATTTATACAGGTAAGGTCAATGCTTATATTAAAAAAAGAAGAAAGCTCCTAAATCAATGATCTAACTTCCACCCTAAAAGAGCAGAAATGTAAGAATAAAATAAACCTAAAGCAAGCAAAAGGAAGGAAATAATAAACACAAGTGTAGAAATCAATGAAATTAAAACACAAAATCAACAGAGAAAAATCAACGGAACCACACTGGTTCTTTCAGGGATGAATAAAATTGATAAACCTCTAGCAAAATAATTAAGAAGAAGAGAAAGATAATACAAATACTAATTCCAGGAATAAGAAAGGTGATGTTACCACTAATCTGATCCTTTAGTTAAAAAGCTAAGTAAGAATAAACTCCAGGAGACTGAGGCAGGAAGATCATTTGACATCAGGAATTTAAGACGAGCCTGAGCAAAATGATACCGTCTCTACTAAAAATAGAAAAATGAGCTAGGCGTGGTGGCATCCCAGCTACTCAGGAGGCTAAGGCAGGAGGATTGCTTGAACCCAGGAGTTTGAGGTTGCTGTGAGCTAGGCTGAGGCCACAGCACTCTAGCTTGGTGACAAAGACGCTGTCTCAAAAAAAATTAGGAAATTATGAGTAACTTTATGTTCAAAATAAAATAACTTAGATGAAATGCATAAACTAGTGACACCCATGCAAGAAGAAATAGCCTACTTAATCCTATATCTATTAAAGAAATTAAATTCAAAATTAAAAAGCCTCCAACATCAGTTTCATTTATGAAAACATTTTAAAAATGGATTTCTACAATGACAATCAGAACTTTTATACGTTCTCCTGCATATGAATATTTATGTTTATTATAAGTCACTGAAATATATTAGTTCCTTTTAATGAATAAAGTATGCTACATATAAATAGGCTAGAAAAAAATTAAAATTTTAGTTCCTAGTAATGTAGTAAATATCTTCATCCTAGTAAAGAAAAGCCTAGTTATACTCCTGTGTTCATTTCACAATAGCCAAATGAAGTCAATTCACAAGTTTAACAAAAAAGAGTCTGGTGTGTTCAATATAAACTATTTCTGCCATATTCTTGTATAATCTTAATCATGAATAGATTTTTGTTTTTTAATGGCCACAAAGAAAAGAGCATCAGTTCAATATTATCAATGGATGACACGAGGTATTGTTTTACACAGTGCATTTCTAAAATATCTGAAATTCAATGGTACTTTATAAAGAAAGATAGCTCTACTTTTATAATCATTTGATTTTGAAACAACTCTATGAGGTAGGAATTTTATTGATTTTTAAGATAAAGAAACTGAATTACCTTGATTTAAAAATGAAGAAATTAGGGCTTACAAAAATTAAATAATTTTCCTAGGATTATAGAGTTTAACAGAAATGAAAATTGAATCTAGGTTAAATTTCCACCCACTCAGCCATCCATCTGCAATGGATTCAGTGTGAAGACAAATAATTATGCAACACTGTTCTATTTCCCATTAACTCCTTTTGTGGCCTCAAAAAGTTCCTACTCTTTTCAAATATGCACTCCTTAATAGGAAAAAATAGTTACAGAGAAGACCAGAACAAAACATTGGTAAATCTTTTGGAAATTTCTGTTGCTGTAGACATTGTTAGTGAAAAAGAGAAACAGAACCAATAATGTTGAAGTCTAGACCTATTCTACTTATCCATATATAACTCATACTGAGATCAATCAATAAAATTCAAACTTAGGAAGGAGGAATAACAGTATACAACCACACGTAGGTTGCTGAACATGTTTCCTTTAACAAAAGACAGCAAACTAGTCTTAATAGGTTGTTGTCTGATTTGGTCTATGCTGACTTAGTATTAATCACATTTCTCAGATAGTATTTATTTTCCCAAATATCTGCCTCAGTTTTGGCTAACATCTTTCATTCTGAATAGAAATTAGTTCATTCTGGAGATTCTTGTACCAGATACAAAAATCCTAGTAAATAAGACTTCATTAGGATTTTGGTAATTCTTTTAAGAATTTTTGGCACAACGTTGTCACAATTCACTACTTAATAATTATTGTTTTATTGGGGAAATTGTTAGCTTCATTTCTCTGAAGAATTACTCCATTTATGCAAGTATTTTACAATGATAAATCAAGAGCTTTCTGATATGAAACTATTCTCCAACTAGGAATGAAAAATACTTACGGTTGAGCCCCAATCTCTCGTAGATGATAGAAGAGTTGGGGGAGATAGGTTTGAAGAAGAGTTTCAAACAGCAAACAGAGTGACACAATACCCTGAACACAATAATGAATCATAAGAGAAATAGATATTTTACTATTTAAAATTAACTATGCCAACAAATTATTCACATGGAGAATGAATAAGACTATCAACATAAATATTCTTCATATTAAGAGTGAAAAATAGGAACTGTACTAATGAATCTTTAACATTGTGTTTAAAGATATATTTTATCCATATATATATATATATATATATACATATATATATATATATATATATTCACTCACAAAGATTATGCTAAAGGGTCTTCTTTTTAACACAATAGGCTTCCCACACAACCCAGTATCTAAAACTCCAGGTTCCAGGTATTCCCCTAGTGCTACAGCACATTCTTTTCTCTCACTCCATAATGTTCCTTCCCCTCCAGACTCACTCATTAGGAAAAAATATTTCCTGCTTTTCTCACCCTTTCTTTGAAATCTACCCCCAGGAAAAGAGTGGCTGCTGAACACTTAAAATTTACAGAAGGAAGTTATCAAACAAGAATGTTTGATTACTTAGTATACACATTTTTTATATTTTACTGAATTCTACTTTTTAAAAAGTACATTATTTGTAAAGTACAAGAAGTAACTGATTTAAACAGATGGTATTTCAAGTACTTTTTTTATTTGACAACTCTGAATAAAGTCTTTCTTGCAGCTCAGCATTCCTCAGCGTTGATCTTTATAAGAAGTTTTAATCCTCTTTTTGAATTTCTAAAGAAAAAAGGCTGTCAGACTTCCAAAAAGCTCAGTATGGCTACAAGCCAAAGAAGGAGATCACTGCCTGTAAGTCTTTGTTCCCCTGAATAAAGAAAGGGCTGAGGCAGGGCTGGCTCAATCAATCTGCTGAAAAAGGACACCTTAGGGCCAGCCTGGAAGAGAGAAGGAACAGCCAGAGCTGCCCAGTGTCAGGCTTTGGCGCCCAGCACAGGAAGAATAGCACTGGTGTGTACTGTGCAGCCCATGTTTTAAATACTGAAGCACAAAAAAGTATAGAATATAAGAGTAAAAAATCTGGCTCTAGGAATGAGATATTAGAAAAGAAAATTATTAATACTAATTGTTATTAATATTTCTGATTCTTCTAGATTAAACATTAAGATAAGAACTAAATCAAGTTTTCTTAGAAATAAGAAATCTGAGATAATTCGTGGTGTTTTGCTTGTTCATCTGTGATATCCTGGAATTCCGTTATTGGCCAACCTTCACTAGCAATGTAAGAACAAAACTGGAGATAAGGAAGGTGGAATGGGAATACACAGGCTTAAACTGGAGGGATAAAGAACAGCTATCTGAGTACCAGTAACACAGTCTCTTCTGTAGGGAAATTTGGTAGCCCTGACAGACACTCTAATCCAGTGTTTCTTCTGGAGAGGCAGGAAAGTTACCTATGAGTAGCCCAAAGCAGGTCCAAAGTGGGGGAAAAGCACTGAAACAAAATAAACACTGCTTTTACTCAGCTTATGGGAAGGAAAAAAAGAGATATGATAATGGAACAGCCAAAATAAAACAGATGAAAATGCTCAACTCCCAATAGGCTTTTCCTGGATTCTCATTCTGAGGTCAAAGGAGCTTTCTATTGAATAAACACATAGACAATATCTTGTATAATAATGATAATTACCAAACATGAAATTGACAAACAAGTGACAAATGTTTGACTTTCATTAACAAAGAAGAGATGATGATGACGACAACTATAACAACAACATTTATTTACCAAACACCTCTATGAGCCAAAGACTAACTACTCTAAGGGCTTTGGAGACCTCTCTACAGCACTACAGATGATGCACATTATCAACTTCATTTCACAGGGAAGAAAAAAGGAAAGAAGGTAGAGATATTTTTGTCAAGGATAATAATACATTCTATGTTTTTTCTTTTAACATATAAAAGAAAAGTTAATTGTAGCTGACAAGAGACTTTTTCCTTTCTAATTATTACCAAAAATATTTAAATAGCAATTTCATCTTCTCTTTAATTTATGCTATAAAAAAAGTTGCTTGACATCACAAAGAAAAATTTGTTGCTTTGTAACTTAATTGAGTAGAAGACTTTTTCTTAAAGAAAAACAGAATAGATTAGAATCTGATTTGATTCATTTTTTTAGAACTTACGGAAGGATGAGAGGAGATAGAGTGAAGTCTGAAGAAAAAACGCACATACATCTCACGGAATATCTGATACAGTTTGGAAGGTTCATGGTATAGAAAACAAAGTGGCGCAACTGAAAGAAAAAAATTAATTGATAATACTTCAGAACTAGTAAAAAATTTTATATAAATTCATGAAATATGAAGGAATAAGTCAATACTTCATATTTCAACTTGTCTATGAATGAATAGAAATATATTCATTCAATAGAAATATTTCATTCATAGACAAGTTTAAGATCATACATTTTCATTTTGAAAAGAGGATAGATGTACATGTAAAAATTAGAAAGCCATTAAATATTATAAAGAGAGGAGTTAATACAACTATTATAATCCCAACTAAACAGCTAACTAAGAATGACATAACGAAATTACATAGAAATATAAAAATTCAGAATAACTTATAAAAACTGCATGAAGTCAAGTTTTTCTTTTTTAAAGTAGAAAGAAAGTAAAATCAGGCAACTCATTTTAATTTTGTCCCACAAAGGATTTGGGCCACTTTTCAAAATTTTTAATTTTGTAAGTCAGGTAAGTAAAATATAAAGTGATTTATGACTTAACTTTTGGAATCACAGTCTTCAATTATTAATAATTCAAACTAATTCAATTTGAAAATAAAACTTTTGCATAATAACTTCACGCTATTGGTCTGTATTGGCATGTCTCAATATATATCACATAGTTTCATTGACTTAAAACAATCTCAGGTGCAGGGTTTATTTCTCTAATTATGCAGAATTAAGTTTCCTTTTGCCCCAGTTCTTAGCAATTAAGCACAGGTGGGTCAAGTAGATACTCTACAGCTGGATGTCAGAAAGTCCTAATCTTGGAGCCCAAACTGACCATGTGATTTTTTCACACTGATGTGTTCATGCTTTCCATTTTTTCAAGCCTCATGAGTTTTATGCAGCTACATAAAACTGTATTATCTAGCTATTAATTTTGATAAAATGCCTTACTTATAGGGTGAGTTTAAACAATATAAAATGGGCAAGTAGGTTCTGAGGTTCCACAATCTATTGGAAATGCTCTGAGGGCAGCAGACGTGAGGTGTGAGGGACACCAAGAAGCCAATTCAGCTGCCTTTGAAAAACAGTGAAATATTTTAAATATTTAAAACCACAAAAGTCAATTTTCTAGGATAAAGGGCATGTCCAGTACTACTGATAGGTAAGTAAATAACTGAAAACTAGTGTTACAAGTAAGAAATTTTACTTTTTCTGAGTAGCAAAGAAAAACAAATACATATAAAAATAACTACTTGTGTGTATATTATATACATATATAAAACGTATATATGTCCTTCCATTTCAAAACTAATTTTTAAAACTTTTTTATTATCAAAATAAATTGTATTTATTAAAATAGCCCAACTTAGGGTATTCTATATATGTATAGGGTGGCGCCTGTGGCTCAGCGAGTAGGGCGCCGAACGAGGGTGGTGGGTTCAAACCCGGCCCTGGCCAAACAGCATCAAAAAATTGCCGGGGGTTGTGGCGGGTGCCTGTAGTCCCAGCTACTTGGGAGGCTGAGGCAAGAGAATCACCTAAGCCCAGAAGCTGGAGGTTGCTGTGAGCTGTGACTGAACAGCACTCTACCACGGGTGACAAAGTGAGACTCTGTCTCTACAAAAAAAAAAAATCAAAAATAACTCATAGCCTGATTTGCAATAACAACCTAAGAAAAGGCAATGTGACACAAATAGATTATATTATTATAAATTCAAAGTGAAAGCTGAAGTTTTTTTACTTTTTAAAAATAATGCATGTTTCCTCTACTTTTTTTTTCAATTTTTATTAAATCATAAGTGTGTACATTGGTGCAATCATGGGGCACAATGTGCTGACTTTATATACAATCTGAAATATTTTCATTAAACTATTTAACATAGCCTTCATGGCCTTTTAATCACTATATGAAGACATTTATATTCTACATTTAGTAATTTTCACTTGTACCCTTGTAAGATGCACCTGTTTCCTCTACTTTTAAAAGTTATTCACCTGTAAAAACCTATAATCTAAAGATAAAATCTGAATGGGATAAAATCTGAACATGGGATTCATAAAATCCCACTTCCTTCAGCAAAGAAATGAAGAGACAAAGCACTTTTCTACAAACATATAAAATACAAAGAACTTTCTAATTAGTTATTATTCAAGATGCCATGTTTGTTTATGTTAAATTCTCTTCTGTAGCTATGAAATGGAAAAGCTTTATACACACATATATAATATGTAAAAAAAATTCGACATGACTTAATTGTTAATTTTAACCATCTTTCCCTGTTTGGTTCTTCCGTAAAAATAAATTTAGCTCATTTTTTTTAATCAATTAAATACTACATGGTAGGAATTTGTTTATGAAGTCATAACATGCTATATACCTACAATAAAACTTCATTAACCTGCATAAATGGGAGAGCAAAAGGCATTTTAAATTAAAGAAAAATTCTGAATCAGTTTTTAAAAGAGAAAGTATTATAATTTTAAAGAAATATAGTAAGCAAAGCTGAAGTGGCAAAGTGCTAACTAGAATTCCTTAGAGATTATTTGTGATTATTCTAGTATACTGATTCTAAAAAAGTGGTTGCTGGTAAAATATTTGTGAATGCTTAAAATAGTTCTCTAAAATAGTTATAAATAAATTCTATATCAAATATTTTAAATCATTGCTAACAAATGTTTTCCCTTTGGATGTATAAACTTCAGTCTATTTAAATGGCCATAAATGTGAACAGGCAGAGGCTGAGTCAAAGATGTATTTTGAACACTGAGAACGCCTAGATTAAACTTTGATGACATCAAGTAGCCTGCAACCCATTCAAGTACAACTTCTAAAAACTATTTATTTACTTGAAGAATTCTTGCAGTTGGAATTATTAAAATAGAAGGATAAAATGGCAAACATTTTTATTTTAGAAGTAAAAATACATTCTTAATCTTTTAGAATTTTCTATTTTAAATTCCTCATATGTTTGTGAGAGAAATATGCTGTAAGGTCACTGTAACATTATGTATTATGTTATGAAATTCTGATAGCTCTAGAGAATAAAGTAAAGTGCCCTATAATTCAAGCCTGTATCTAGCACCAGCAAGATAACATAAAGTCCCTAGGTGCTTCGAATTCTTTCCACTGTATGCTAGTTTTAAAAGTTTTATATTATGTCACTTGCCATGACTGTCTGCTGATGAACACTGAGGTACTTTTTACAAGGCCAAGTGTTAACTTATTGCTGATTCTTATTACAAGAGTAAAAAACATCAATGCGTTTCTTTTTTTCTAGACATAGAGGGTAGAAATAAAGGGGATAACAATCCTTAATATTAAAATTAAAAAATTAGGTGGCATTAAGGAATAGAGTGTCCTTCCTCTTGCTAATCTTCACTAAGCTTCTTGCTTTCCTCATTCAGTGACACGTGGGGCCCCAGATCACTCTGAGCTCACAAACCCGCACATGCTCCTTCCATGTGTGGGGCCTCAGGATGACCTAATGCTCTAATGTCACTGTTGCTGCGCAGACCAGTAGCCTAGAGAAACTATGAGCTCAAACTCAGTGCTATGCTCCTTAGGATTCTGACCATCGCTTCTTGGCCTTTTGGCTAAGATCAAGTGTAGAATTCTTTCTGATCTATTATTTTTTAAAAAGACTCTTAAAAGAAATAGGAAACAGAAATTTAAGCAATATGATTTTATACCTTTCAGAGCTAAATATTAATGTGTCTCTCTAGTTTCCACTGGATTGAAAGATGGTAAACCAGAGAACCGTTTTCATAGTATGTTCTAATTTGTCAAGAAATCATCACTTAACCAATTATGATGACCTTTTAGTTTTAAGTGGACATATCAAACAACACAAAATTCAATGTTTAAAAAATGTTCATCGTAACTTATGAGTGATCTGACATAAGGTGTAATTTTTATGTTTACTTTTCTAAGTGTAATAAAAACCCATGGAGGCTAGTATGCATTTTAATTTATTTGTCTTTTATTACTGTACTATATCAAGGTAATAAAAACTATAGGAAAATAATTATTGCTGCCAGTTATTTTTTTAAAAATTCACAGATGACACTGTATGTTTTTATTGTGTACAACATAATGATTTTTAACTCCCAACTTACCATACATTGAAAATCCGTGGAAAGGGATAACACCTAAAAAATAAAAAAGGTATTTTTCAATAAGTAGTAGTATGGATTATTAGGAAAATTTTAAAGGATTAAAACTAAAAATAGAAACGGTTTCGATTTTTGCTTTAACTTGGTTCATGAATATCAGAAAGACTTAGTGATGGTAACCAATAAAAATAAATGTTTGTAATATCTTTAGAAAAGCAAGCAAGAGGTTTTCACATGTATACCCAGTTAACTTTCTATTGATAATTATTTAAAATAAAAACTTTGAATATATGTATATAAAAACAGGACAAAAATATAACAGGGTAGATCACAGAATTAGGAACTAATTGTAACAGTTTCAGAAAGTCAAATAGATTCTGTCCCTCCTAAAACAACTTCACTCTGTATATTAGAATCTAATCTGTTAAAAAATAAGTGAGCTTTTCAAGGCACTTCTTGAAAACATCAGAAAATACTATGGATGTTTACTACACTTACTAAAAATTAATCATAGAACATAGCTTAGAAGAAATATTAGCAGGGATTATAGTAAAAATTCAGTATAATCTTTGACAAGAATTATATACAAATAATATTCAAAGAAATACTCAAACCCTAACTTGGTATGCTAAACATCTTGTCACAGTCTAAGTTAAAAATTGGAATTTGTATAGATTAGGTTCAAAACCGAAGTTCTAAAATATATACCATCATATAGTCAACAGTGTACAAAATAAGCGTGCAAACTCAGTACAGAGCAAAGCTGAGAGGTTTACTTTTTTGAAAAATAGTATAGAAATGCTTCATTCATTGGACATGTTCGGAGGCAAAATCTTAGTAACTCAGTGTTGGCAGAGACTTTAGAGATCACCTAGAGTAATTTCTAATAAATGATTAGTTCAATCTTAGTTTAAAACATGTCCAGCAACAGGGGATGCATTAAGTCCCAATGCAACCCATTATAATTTTGAACCGGTTTAATTTTAGAAGAGTTATTTTTCATACTGACTCAAACTGTGGCCCTATAATCCTTATTTATTAGTTCTGGTTCCAAACAAAAAGGTCACATAGAACAAGTCTAATTTATCTTCCATATAAAAACTTCCAGAAATACCACCATCAGGATTTTTTTTGCCTCAAGACTTTATAAGTTCCTTCAATTGTTCATTGGATGAAGTAGTCTTGAATAGCTTCCCTATTTCATTTTCATCTGGACAAGCTACAGTTCACCAAAGTCCTTGAAATGAGGTGGCAAAACCTCTGAACATTTTTCTTCTCTTCACGCCCCACAGCTAAGAGAGTGCACTTGGGTAGTTGTTTCCGGACCTCAGTAAAAGATTATATTTTTATCTCCATTACACTTCTTCTTTGGGGAACCATTCCAGTTGGAGATAATCCTGGACTCTCCTTCTGTTACTTAGTGCTGAATGTACCACCAATTCTTCCTGGTTCCACATTATTAAAAATTTTGGTGAGGATTCTATGTCCTCATCTAAAGCAATATAAAAAGGCTAAATGGGAGAGACAGGGCAGAAATTGTCACTAGAGACCTCCTTCCACAGTGATATCGATTTATTAATCAGCTCCTTAATGAGGTAAGTTAACAGCATAGGCTGGGTGTCGGATGGATTTGATTGCATTCATCTGGCTCCGTCACTTTTAAGAGCTTTGTGAGTTGGATAAGTTTCTTTTCTTTTTTTTTTTTAGAGACAGAGTCTTACTTTGTCACCTTTAGTAGAGTGTCATGGCATCACAACTCACAGCAATCTCCAGTTCTTGGGCTTAGGCGATTCTCTTGCCTCAGCCTCCAAGTAGCTGGGACTACAGGCACCTGCCAAAATGCCCGGCTATTTTTTTGCATAAATAATACAATAATACAAAGATCGGGCCGAGGCTGGGTTTGAACCCGCCACCTTCGGTATATGGGGCTGGCGCCCTACTCACTGAGCCACAGGCGCTGCCTTGGATAAGTTTCTTAACTTCTCTATGCTTTAGTTTCCTCCTCTGTATGTCAGACAATGCTAGAACTTACATAGGATCATTAATGAGATAACAATTATAGCTTAGGTTACTTATTAATACATAAATACTAATTATTGTTATCACTCACAAATTAGTTCATATTTCTTTGTTGTTTCTAGAAGCAATTTTATCAAAAAGAGTATGAGGAAAATTAATTATTATTCTGAACTGGTACATCAGGCCAACCATCTTCAGAATTTTGTGCAGATCATCTTAAACTTCACAAGCTGTAATTCTCAGGATCACCCCTGTCCTTCTTCCCCTAGTCTTCTAGCACAGATTCATGTTGGCAACTTTGGCTGAATCATGTGCGCTATCCACCCTCTATGCCCCTCTATTTGAGTAGCCACTCTGTTCTCTCGAAACATTCCCACCCTTCAAGTATTTAACACTTAATTGCGGACCTCAATTTGCCCTCACTAGGAGGCTGGTGCACTGACAGCCTTTTCTCATTTGCCTGTTCAATGACTCCTTTTCTCATTTGCCTGTTCTTTATATTTTATCTAGAAGGAAGACATGCCCCTTTTGATTTTGTCCAACATCTTCACCTGTGCTCCAAATTCTATTTCCTTTGACTTTCATTGTGGTTGGCAAGCGATAGTCAGGTCCCCGGCTTACGTGCTGCCTGTGCGCTAAGAAATGGCTTAAGCAAAGATTATTTACAAAGACAACAAAGAATAATATGGGGCAAGGATTGTGTGCTTTCAGCAAAACTTAAAACATTTACCATCTAGCTGGTAAAAGGAAAAGTTTGTCACCCCTGTTTGGGTTCACGCCCTGTGAATGATCCCCCCTCCACCCTATTTTGTGTGCAGCCTTCAGCAAATGTATTGGCGTCTGCTCTCTGCCAGACGCTCATCTAAGAACTGGAGCTGCCTCTTCATTAGGGCCAAAAAAATTGGAGTAAGAACAAGTGAATATATTTCAGATAGTGGCAAGTGCTATAAAGAAAAATAAAGGTGGGAAGGGGGAAGAGGAGGACAAGGTGTGGGGAGGGGAGAGAAGGCCTCACTGATAAGAGCCAACAAAGCCACGGAGGGAAGAATTGCTAGGGAAGGGTGACCTCAAAGTTCTGAGCTTCACAGCAATTGTCAACCTCTTCACAGGGCTGGATTAGCCAGCACAGCTGGTCTTAAGGTGCATAGTGGTGGGACACAGGCAAAGGGTAGGTAGGTCTTATCACAGTCTCTCCTATTTTACTGCATCCTTTCAGTCAAGGATATTAGAAACATCCTTACATGAGAGTAATAAGAAGTCCATATTTGATGGTGTGGTGACTCATGCCTGTAATCTTAGTGCTCTGGGAGGCCAAGGAGGGAGGACTGCTTGAGCTTAGGCACCTGTCTCTACTACAAATAGAAAAATAAGTCAGGCATGGTGGTGGGCACCTGCAGTTCCAGCTACTCAGGAGGCTGAGGAGAGAGGAACACTTGAAACCAGGAGTTTGAGTTTGCGGTGAGCTCCCATCATTGCTTTGATTGACTCAGGTACTAGTCCTTCTCCACATGCCTAGACAATTTGGGCAATTCTGCTCTACCACCTTGTACCTATCTACATTTAGGTAGTTACTTTACTTGTTTCCTCTTAGACCTACACAGGGAGGCTTGAGCTGAGGGCCCCGTCTGGCCCTCCTCAGGCTGTGCTCTTTACCCACAGCCCATGCCTCTCCTTTGAGACCACAAATCAGGTATTCAGTGCCCTAAAATTCTCAGCCTAAAGGCCCCTAAGTCAGATTTTAGGGCCTGCATATTCTCTTTGTGGTAAAGCCCCTTCCTGACAGATGTGTACCTTAAGACAGAGAGGTGACCAAACTGTGGCTCTTTGCGGAAAGCATGAACAGAGCCTAGACCCACAGGCTTAGCAAGTCCGTGTATGCATCCATGTAGTCTGCCCAAGGTGTAGGGTGGAGCCATGGCTGAGAATGGGGTGGGGATACCACAGGCCAGGGATGGCTGGGAAGTCTGAATTCTCCATTTAAACTTGGCCTTCCAGATTATTATGAAGGCATATGTGTTAAGGCAAGAAAACAGAGTAGACTTTATTGGTTTATTAATCTAATTGATAGCTTTTAAATATTTAGACTTATGGTAGGTAGGCATCAATTTGTACTCCTACCCTGAGCCCTGCAAAGGTTAGATGTAGGCATATAGACGTTCATGTGTAGATGAAGGCAGGTCTATCCTTAATCTTTGCAGGGCCCAGGGTAGGAGTAAAAATGGAGGCCTACCTACCACAATGGGGCAATACCAATCAGGTGGTGAGGATTAAATATGATGATGTATGTAATGGGACCAGCACAATAACTGATACAAAGTCAGTACTTAACAAATATTGTATTCCTTCCCTACTACATTGTAATTATTTTTTATTTTTTCTCTCCTAGTAGAATCAACCCTTTGATCATAGGAGCTATGTCTTATGTATAGGTATATCTTTATCTCCAGAGACAAGTATAATACCCAGAATATGAAAGGTACTCATTAAATGCTTGTAGAACAAGGATACGAAGCTCTTGGGAATCCACCTCTACCATTTTTCAAACCTTTTATTTCCTTCCCTATTGCTATGGAAGTGCTTGAATTTAGGCTTTGATGAACTCTTACCTATAGTTCTGCAAGAACCTGCTAATCTGTATCCCTTCCTCCAAACTTTCAGCTCTCAGATGAACTTACTAAATGGCTCACATTATCTTCCAAAACTATTGATGATATCATGAAAAAGGGCTTTATATCCACTGAAGGTTTTCCCAGTGGCTATTTATCCATCCTCCAAAGAACTGCTTAGCCAATCAACCAATATCTAAAAACCCACTCTGTAGCCTGTGGAGATATTGAAATGCATATGACATTGTCCCTGTATTTAGGGAATTCACATTCTGGCCCTGTCTTCAAAGTGGAATTCAAGACATTTGATCTGGCCTTAAACACTCACGATTATGTCCTGCAACCTGAGATATATCTGCCTCCGCTCTGTCATACCATCCTGACTCTATCACCACACTAGATTATTTATCATCACCAGAACTCATCATTCTTTGGTAGCTCTGAACTTGTTAATTCTGTATCCTACTCAGTCAATGAAACCTTACCAAGGTCAGCTATAACCTCAGAGAAACATTTCCTGATCTTCTAATCATAATTAATGCTCATTTTTCTGCATTCTCATGGCACTTTGTATTTCCAATACTATGATTTTATATTTTGTTATATAATCAGCTATCTAACTGAATGTTCCAGAGGACAGGAAATATGTTTTACCTATCTTTGTAATACAACTTACAGTGCCAATGAATATAGTTGATGATGAATGCATGCTTGCTGAATGAATGGATGGATGGATAGATGAATAAATGATGCATAGAGAAGCTACAAGAGAAATACTGGTCTCTAGGAGATGAGAATTCCATTGTGAGCTTAAGGTAAACAAGCTGGGTAACCTTAGGAAAAGCATCAAATCTCCTGAGATTCAGTAACCTTTGTAACCTGTAAAGGGACTAAGATTGTCTCTGAAGTACCACCTGACTCTAAAATTTGATGTTAACAATTACGTGTAAATACAGAAAAATGTATGAGACTTGAAGAAAACTGTATATATGAAGATTTTCCAGTAGCATGACTGTTAACCAACTTAAAGATCCTTTGCTTTTTAGAAACTGAAAAAATTAAAAGATTAGAAGGTCAACATTCCACTAGCTCCAGCTCTAGGAGCATTCATGAGAGCTGAAAGAACATCTTTCTTCAACTCTCCCTCGCTCTATTCTTTGGCAGAGCCTCTTTTGCTTCTTGTGAACACCGTTATTTTTCTACCTTCACCCTCTGCTGTTTCAATGTCATTTACTTTACTAATTAATAGACTTTTAACAAATGATAAAGAAGTTTGTCTTTTCCAGCTTTTCTACCATGAATATGTTGACATGTGAAAGAAAAACTGAGAGAAAATAAGTTAATAAACAAAAGACATATTTTCATGCCTTAGAGAAGTACATATTTTCATGCCTTACAGAAGTACATATTATCTCTTTGTACATACTAAGTCTCAAAGCAAATTGCTATTTTATCAAACCCTCATATTCTTCCTTCAAAAACACTTTGCCTTCCTCTGTTAAGCCATTACAGAAACATTTTAAGAAGCAGGTTAAGGCAGTCAGAAATGAAGCCCTCATTGTTATTATTTTCATCTTCTACTAATTTTTGTTAAGGATCTACTAAGGGCAAGAACACTAACCTCAGGACAAGGCATTGTTAACAAGGGAGCTTACCGTGTAGGAGTCAGTGAACTGCCAAGCAGTAGAAAGGGATTCAAGTACCAAGATATCTCATGTTAGTCACCCTTTTCCTGCATTTCTCCCAAGTTCTGAGATCTACTCTGCAAGTAGCCAGGTTACAAGCGGTCTGCATCAAGGACTGTATTTCACACTGTGCATGTCTTCAGCATCCAACATAGCACCTTCTACAAGTGAGATGCTCTACGTATGTCACTAATCAGAACTTGGGCATTTATAAATGTAATACAGCCTTGTAAATAAAATATTAAGGAACAGAATTAATTTATGAATAAGGAAGCAAGATGTAAGACAGGAGGCTCTCAATAACTCAGTGTGGAAAGAATAAGTGACCAACGAAGTCACACAGATATGAATTCGAATCCTGTGTGAAGTGACCAACGAAGTCACACAGATATGAATTCGAATCCTCTGGGCATGTTACCAACCCTTGTTCTGAAAACAGAGATGTTTAAACAGGATCAACTTCACTGTGTCGCACCAAAGCACAAATGTATTTAAAGTGCACCAGCATGGCGTTTAGTCCCCAGCAGATGCTCAATAACCCGAAGCAATTTTATGCTTTCAGAAGATGAGTACCACATTTAGGTATTAGCTTAAACCTAAGAAAATCTTTTTTTGTCAGTATTAGGTAAGGGTACACTTCAGCTTAGCCAAGATTAGCCAGGGCTTATGGCTCCAAAAAAGGCTACACAAGTCTACTTTGTCAAAGAAGGGCACTTTGTCAAGTTCTGGCAAACGAAAGCAGGAGGCATAAGAAGCAGTGAAGGGTCCATTAACACTGTCGGGTGCACACCACTTAGAGTATTTCTTGGATCTTAGGTTGTCATATTGTTGGCTAGTTTTTCAACATCCCTTCCTTTGCCTCTCATCACTTCAGCCTTTTGACGGTCAAGTTTCATTCACTTGGCTACCTCCCAAGAGTGTGCTTCAACAGGCCTCGGGATGCTTGGGACACATCTCATATCTGACCTTAGATTTCTACAAGTCTGTTACGGGTATTTTTTTGGGATTCCAGACTTCCCTTATGCACCTGAAGAAAGTCTAAAATATTACCTGCCCATTATATTCAATATGAATAGCTTTATAAAGTGATAATTTAACAGGCCTGTGAAAAAGTTCAGAATGGTAAACACTGTCAACAAAAATAAATTGAACTAGATGAGCTATAAATAGTAAATATGACTCAGAAAATACCCCAAATATTAACATGCTTTGCACTTATTAAATATTTCCCCTTCATTTCCTCACTGTCTCTATGAATACTTAGTATTTATAGTTGTACCATAACTCTCACATCTGAGTCACTTCAACTTCACTCCAGTTGAAAGCAAACTTTTGCACTCTTTCATTTGGGATTACTTAGCACAGTTTATTTAATTCATCTGTTGAAACAGTCATTTCCTCTGTTTATTTTCATTCCACATATAGTCTACAGGTCAGTAAGAGTAGAGATTAGGACAACGATTAAATTGTTTTCTAGCTATTTCATTATATTTCTGATATGAACTTCAGACTTCAGACTTTGTTATTTTATTTTAGTAGTTAAAATTTCTCAAAACATCTGAATACAACCATATTTAGATACATATTTAAAATAATACTTTAAAATTTTAATGGGATTTTCAATTTATGTCTAAAGTTACATTTCAGGTGAATTTTGGAATATGAGATGTTTTAAATTTGCTTAATGTAGATAACAACATACATTGTTATTTATCAACTTGACACCTGCACAAAGATTTAAGGTGATATATTTTCATTATTTCTTGTAAGTGCCTTTCCTAGTCTTTGCTGTAAGGGGCTGTCCTATGCACTGCAGGACGTTTGTCAGCAGCAACCAAAAACGTATTCAGATATTGCCAAATGTTCTCTAGGGTGTAAGCGTGTGTGTGCTGTGGGAACTGTTCTTGGTTGAGAATCACTATGACAGAACTTTGACAATCATGTTCATCAGCTATTATTTTCTTCTGCCTTGCAGGTAACACATATTAGCAAATTATGGTGGTTGCTTACACTTATTAAGCCTCTGCCAGATCTATGGGTATTTTTTTTCTAGGTCTGGTCACCTTGCTTCTTTCTCTGGACTCTCTTTTCATTCCCTCATTCATTCAACAATGTTTACTGAGCACAGACTTTACGTCTTGGATGATTCTAGGGACTAGACGTACTGGTCATCAAATCTGTGAAGGTTCTCTTGGAGCTTACCTTCTAGTAACACTTGTACGCTACACAGTAGTCAGGACAGGCCTTTAAAAGGCTGGAATCAGGAATTGGAAGGGAGATGTTACTGAGAAAAGTGGAGCAGGGAACACCTAAACTTCATCCCTCTATTAGAGCAGTAGTTATGCTGGCAAGAACTGTTAGGATCAACTATTATGAACTCTAACAAAAAAAAAACTTACAATAACCAAGAGAATTCCTAATGAAGGAATTTTGGTAGAGAGAAGTATGGGAGTATTCTCATTTACTGGCCTACCACCCCTACTACCCAGCTTGGCAGGAGCCATAAAGATAGTGGCCCACATTCCTGGTACAGCTTGCTAGCAGCAGAGGGATCTTGTATCAGGAAATTGTGATTGTGTGTTCTGATCTACCCAGTAGCTACTGAGGGACTGGCCCAGCAGCCTGCCTTTGTTTCACTTGCCTCATCTCAGACCTTTAGGATCAAAGTGGCCTGTCAGGAGGCATTTGTCCAAAGCATTTAAAGAGAAATATAAATTAGCTGCAATCATCTGCGAGAAGGAATAAATGATGGGGCAAACAGATTGAAAAGCCTGGGACACAAGAGGCTGAAAAGGAGCTACAGGAGGGATATAAGGACTAAAAAGCATCCGTGTAGACTGAGAAACCTAAAAGAGACCTGAGAAGAGGTCTCTAATTGACTTTCACCTCTAATTGACTTTTAGGCTCTGTACAAGCAGGGAGTGAAGATAAGATAGGGCTGTAAATGGCTTGGCTAAGCCCAGAAGGAATAGCCCAACACCCTGCCAATCTGCAAAGACTGGGAGACTGTTTTGTGTTTTTTATTTTTAATTTTTGGTTCCGGATATTTAAGAAAATCTCTGTCAATCACTAGCTGACCATTAAGCTAATGGAACAAAGGCTTCTGTAGGCACACAAGAATATACTTTTTAGAAAAATAGTTTAGAAAATCACTAAAGAAATATACAACTATAATCCACAACAAGCAACAATAACAAATTCTGGGGAAGGAGGAGAATCTGATTTCCAGAGATACATTATAATGCTCTAGATAGCCAATTTTCTACAATGAAAAAAATTACTGGGCATGCAAAAGAAACACAAAAATATAGCTCATTCACAGAAAAACAGAAATTAATAGAAACTTTCCCTGAAGAAGCCCAGACATCGGACTTACTAGACAAGACTTTAATTATTATTATTTTATAGAAGGAGTCTTGCTCTGTTACCCAAGTTGGAGTGCAATGGCATGATCATAACTCACTGCAGCATTGAACTCAGGGGCACAAGTGATCCTCTTGCCTTAGCCTCCTGAGTAGCAGTAGCTGGGACTATAGGAATATGCCAGCACACTCGGCTAATTTTTTAACTTTTTTGTAGAGACAGGGTCTCACTCTGTTGCCCAGGCTGGTCTCAAACTCCTAGCCTTAAGTGGTTCTCTGGCCTCAGCTCCCCAAAGTGCTGGGATTATAGGTGGGAGCCACTGTGCTCAGCCTGGACAAGACTAAACATCCACTGTTCTTCCTAAGTGACCTGGTCCTCGTCTACCACTTTTACCACACCATGTATCAGCTTATGCTCTGCTCACCATTGCCAGTCACAGTTTGGTGTTCTTCAAACCATCAAGCTTGTTTCTGCCTTTGGCCTTCAGAAGACTGTGTACTCCCTCTGGAACGCTCTTCTCCCACTTCTTTGCATGGCTCACTCCACATATTCTGGTCTCTTGATATTCTATCTCCTCACAGGCACCTTTCCTGACGACTTTTTCTAAGACAGCCACATTCATCCCAACTCACTACAATTTCTGTTCCCTTTCATTGTTCACTGTATCACTCTCTGAAGTAATTTTCATTATTTATCTGTTCATTTGTTATATGTCTCCCTTACTAGAAAGTAAGCTCCTTGGTGGCAGGTATTTTGTGTTGCATATTGTGGGTCAACCATCTAAAACAGAGAGCCACAGTAGGGCAAACAAATGAATGAAGACGATTTATACATGTGCACAAAGAAGGAAACCACAAAAAGCTTATAAAATTTCTGTGAAAAATCTCCCTCAGCTCAGAAACTTTGCTAACCAGTTGTCTAATGAGTCTACTAGAGGAAAACTGTCTACTGATGATGCCCCAAAGGAAGTGAGAGAGCAGAATGCACACTGCCACCATGGCCTGGCATTGCCACCCTAGGGAAGGTGATCATACATGTGCTGGTGGGGCGGAGTTTGAGAAAACCACTACCCCCCTGTGAGAACTGACCTGGGCAGAGACTAAGTGAGCTGTGGGCAAATCTCTCCAAAGATCCCCCCAGACCAAGAAAGCCAGGCCAGTTTCGGTGGTATTACTGGTTGAGGTGTCTTTGAGATTTTAAAGCAATATTATCTTAGCCATGTTTCAAAACAGGGGAGGTGATATAGAAATGTTGCTTAGTAATGCCTTGGGTGAAAGTAAAGGGTCAGTAGACTGACCAAACTTCGTCTCCCTTGCTCTGCAACTTCAGAATCGCTGTGCAGAGAAAAAGAGTCCTCCCTGATTCTGGTAAGTTCTAAAGCAAACTGAGAGAAGAAATGATTCTATAGAATTAAGTTTATTAACAGTTCACCTTATTAAGTATCAAACTATTATTTTTCTGGATGAAAATCTTTCTGGAATCTGTATATACATCTTTTACTTTTTCAATATATTAACTATTTATCTTTCTTCCAAAAGATACTATAATGAGCACAGTAACATTTTCTGAGGCAGCAGGACACATGGTAAGAATCCTGCTTCTGAAGCCAGATTGCTTGGGTTCAAAGCTGGGCTTTGCCTCTGACTAGCTGGGCAGGTTAACATTTTGTGCCTCAGCTTCTTTATCTTTAAATATTAGTACCTACCTTGTAGGGTTCCTGTGAGGACTAATCAGTTAACACAGGTAATGTACTTAACACACTGCCTGATACATAAGACTGCTCAAAAATGTTATTTGCTGGGAGGAGCCAAGATGGCGATCTGTAGCCAGTTTTCCGCAGAGGTTCCCGTCCAAAAGGAGCGTTAAAGGACAGAAACTCAGCAAGAAAGCCAATGGTTTGGATCTGAGCCAAAAGAAAAGGTCAAAGAGTGCACATCAACCCTGCTGAGAAGACCTGAGACCCCGAGGACACAAACAAAAAGGTACAGAGCACATCACCAAGCAGACGGGAGTCCCCTGCCCCCATGAAGGAGGTTCGCCATACCTCCATACCTCCATACAAACAAGTCAGCAGAGTCCGGACATCCTCCCACCCTACCCCACGGGAGAGACCTTCTAAAAACCAGACCTCCTTCCCCTTCTAGGGTGCTGCGGCGCTCTCCAGCCAGGCATAAAACTGTATATACTCTCTACCTGCAAGTCGGAGTTCCTGGTGTTCCCCGCCACTCTCACCCC